>JACVVK020000118.1:977500-1000000 GCA_018292915.2 Batillaria attramentaria | reverse complement strand
AACTTTCATCTTTGGAGTGTTTTTTTCTTGAATTGTATCTAGGGTGAGGCACTGGTCAAGAAATACACTGACGTAAGTGAGCTGGCATGTAACCCATACATCTACAGGCAGACGACGGCAGTCAGCAAGCGTACATGCCGAGATCTGGCTCGCTGCTGCGGCTTGAAATGTCAGCGACATGCTAGTATCACTTTCGTTACCTGGCGTTGTTCTGTCACGACGTGTCATTCTGGTATCTAAAGTATCACTGTCACCTGATTCCGTGCTATCATTTTTCACTTTCCTGAGATCCGACACTTCGCTCTGCGGAGACCTTTTGCCTTCGGCTGTAATGTTTTTTGACTCCTGACCGCAGTCAGACGACTCAATGCCATCAGTGCCGCTGGCTGATGTCGAACGTTCGTCATCTTTAGCATGACTGCGATTTTCACTAGAAATCGCACTGTCCCTGGGTGTGCTACTGGCACCTTCTGTACCGCCTAATTCTGACTTTTGGTCGTCCTTGTCTTTTGAATGTTCACTCCCTCCGGGGGCTACATCTGTTGTAGACGCAGAAATTTCATATGTTGCTTCGGCTTTGCTGTTTTCAGTAGACGTACTAACTTTGGACAGCTTAAATGCCTGAGGCCCGCTTTCCTGATAGAGATTGGCGTTCCGATAAAACGCCAATCCATGGAGGTTAGACACTCTCACTTCGATGACACATAAACTTGTAATTTGTCCCGCCTGGTCAGCCACCTGATGGTACTGTACTTGGACTGGATTGTGCACATCTGTAGCAGACAACCACAACATCAACTCTGGGTTGCTGATCTTACTCTGAATACATCTTCGAAGGCCTTGTTTTTCGTTGTCTGTCAGAGAAAGTCCTTCACACATAATTTTTCCTGTTTTTATTTCGTTTCCATCTGTCAATTTGTCCTCATTCAAACCGAAGAATACAGATCCACCAGAGGGCAACTTCGTGAACGCCGAAATGTAATGAGGTAGACGGAGGGCTTCCCAAAGGTAACACGCTAACTGCTCTCCAAACTTCCCCTAACCTTTGCAGTTTTTTTTAGCTCTTTTTCGGTCACACGCTTTACTTCTAGTCCGACCCCCTCTTGGAAGACACCGGTTTTGATTTTGACCTCTTCGCCTTTGATAAAAGTCAGTAGTGTTTTAGGGGTGGTTTTTTTCAGTATTGGCCCTTTACCCTTCTCTGGCATCGATGCATTGCGCATTAAACGCCTCATGTTTGAATGTGACGGTTCCAAGACTTCTTTATTCAAAGACAGCTTCCTATTGAAGTCCTGTGTGCTAAGGGGACGACAATTCTTTTTTAACCCTAAAACAAACATGAGCCCTGACTTCAAAATTACGTTCAAAGTTCTCATGGTAGCAGGAATCATCTGGTATCATGTTTTGGAGCTTTTCATCGATTTGATGAAACAACCCAAGCAGGTGAGGGTTATCCGTGTGCACGTACACAACTCCTCCACCCTCATTCAGCATGGCATTGATAGCTTTGAGAAATTCGTTCAGTTCTCTGTCTTTTGCATCTTTGTTTAATTTCTTCAAACCAACTGTCTGATCGATGAGTTCTCCGGTAAACACGATGCGAGTACCAAGGAAAGGGCTGTTCTTCAGGTCGTTACACGTCGAACACACTGTGCATAAAACGATCAAAACAAACATTACGTCTGTTGGTAATTTGCAAGCAAATTAAAAATTCATTTGCATATGACTTAGAATGATTTCTAAACACTGACTGCTAGTTTACAATTACAGTACAGCGGCTGTCTGTAGGATTATGACCTTCGTTCCTGACAGGTCAATATGATGAATACGCATGCTACTGTTTGTGCTGTATAGTTATAGATTTTTATAGATAGAACTGCATGGCAATTTGAGTTGCATTGATGGGTTTGGTAAGGGCTTGGTTTAGTGTGGTTTACTTTGCTTTGTTTCACTTTCTGTTTTAGCTTTATTTATTTTGTTAATCGTGATACACTCACTGATTGCTGTCGTGAATTGCAGAGGATGCGAAGGTTACAAAATAATCTTGGAAGGTTCACTGCAATAAAAGAACGCAGAGTTCAAAATAATGTCTAAACGATCTACCCCGATCCAGATTTGCAAGTAACGGTTAAGTCAGTACTATGACAGTGTCGTAGCTTGATCTTTCAAGCTAAACATCTTCCAGCCTAACCCCAGACAAACAAACTAACTGACCACCACTGAGAAAACACTTACAACCGCTACAATTAGCACAGCAGTAGATTTACACAAACACTAATAGCGGTATTTCGATTTCTTTTCATGAATACAACAACCATTAATCAAACAAACTACCAATAATCTACACATTGATCAGTACCTCCAGTTGTCTTTGTTGGACCTTCGGTTACCGGTCGATCGTCTTATTTTGTGATTCCGGCGCAATACAAGCGCCAGTCGGATATGGACCGTCTGACATTTGAACGATACGGTCTTACTAAAAACTGATAACCTCAGCCTCCCTCACCCCTATCCTCCCCCCCCCCTCTCCTACACAACCACCCACCCACCACCCACCCCGTCCAACGTTATACTCTTTTAATATAGCACAAGCGGCACAAGACTTGAAGAAGGGGAAAAGGGAGGGTGGGTGGGTGTTTGGGGGTTTAACGTCCTTTTCCACCACATAGGGTGATATCAAAGACGGGGCAACGATGAAAAAGCCAGCACAAATATTTGACCCCAGCCGGGATCGAACTCACGACCCGAGCATTAGAAGTCCAACGCTCTACCATTCGACCACCCCGGCTTCCCCGAAGAAGGGGAAAAAACAAACAAACAAACAACAAAAAATTAACAATTAAACAACAACGACGATAACAACAAAACAAAATTGCTAACCGGGCATGTATCAGTCAGCTGGATCTCCGGCCCTGGCCAGTACCCGCCGCCGTGCCTGAACACGAACTTCCTGCTTTATCAGAATGAAGGCAGCAAATGTGCTGAGGCATGCAGCGGACGAGAAACTCCCAACCCTCCACCTTGGGGCATGCAGCAGTGGGATCAGCGAGTCAGTCATTACTCTAGCTCCGCCTTCCACAAGGAAACTGGCATTTTTCAGACATGCGCAGTCGTGGGAGGGAAGGGTGGGGGCTGCAGGACTGACTGTAGTTCGGGCTAACCCATGAGTGTTCGGGGAAGACACCTCGATTACAGGAGGGTGTGCTGGTGCAAATAAGGAAATTCGATAGCACGCAGGTGTCATGCGCACGACAGCTTGCGAAAAAACCAGATAACAAATGACCTCACTAGCTAGTTCAATGAGCTGGGTCATGTCCTAGTGTACGTGTCACGGTGACCTGCTGCACGAGTTCCCCCGTACTGATTCAATACTATGGTGGGCCAAAACTTGCTGCAAAACTGGTTAGAAGAGTTAAAAGCTGTAAACAGTTACGGAGGCTTCCTCTCATAAGCTTCACTTCACTGTAATAATTATGTGCCGCCATAGGAATTTGGGGGGATAATTTCAAGATGTGGAGTGTGGGGGAGATGATCCCCCCCCCCCCCCGTCTTTCAGAAGGGGGAGGGGGCAAGAGGATCTGTCCCTCCCCCGTTTTTCATGCTGGAAATGTTGTCAAGTCTACAAATACATGTATCTCAAATATTGTAAGTGACGAAATAGATCTCCGTATTTCTTAACTGACTCTGATGTGGACTAGTTAAAATTTGTGGGAGTTACACCCCCCTCCTCCCCCCCACACACACGTGTTTTTTTTGTTTTTGTTTTTTTCGCGGGGGGTGGGGGGGATTTCTCTTCCCCTCACCCCCCTCCCTCCCCGGGTAAAAATGTATTCCTGCATCACTCTTGCGTGATCTGAGAGACTGAAATTACATCTAAATGTATTAAGCTGAATACAAATAAACCTACGGCTCATCCATATAAACGAAGAAAATTCAAATCCTATGCACTTAACAGTTGTACACACACAAAACGAAACAAAACAAGGAGGAATGACCCCATCCCATATAGTTGTTTCTCCAGATTTCAGGTTAATTGTCTGTTCATTGTTGCCGGTGCCCCCCCCCCCCCCCCCCCCCCCCCCCGTTCAAGTCCGTAAGACCTACCAAACACACTAGATCCGCTCCGCTATAGCGGATCTAAACTCTTAGGAGAGAGAGAGAGAGAGAGAGAGATGTCAATTCCGTGAACTAAACATTTGACGTCAGCTTCACGTTAGTCGTCTGAAAGTGGACGCTTGTTCGTGTCTTGTTATCTCCCTGTTTGTGTTGTGACTTCCCCGACTGAAACTTGCTGCTGCGCGCAGCGAAATCTGCCCCATTCTATAAAGTTGTTTCTCTATAGAGAAACAGCTTAACCGGTCGTTTGCACAATAAATCATTTAGCACGACAAATGTGGTTTATATGATGTAAAATGCATTTTTTTCCCGATTCTGACGTTGCAGCTTCGGACACACACGTACTAGCGCCGGCTATCCATACATCGCTGACATCAGGCGCAGTTCTCATATTTTGCGATGGTGTAGTTCAGCTTAGACTCGCGCGAAACGCTCTGTACAGAAAATGGTCACTATGTTACTGAGAATTGTAGGAGTGTCTTAAGAATATGTCCAACGACACCCAATGCGTTGTGCCACTAATCTTTACAAGATCGGACAGCATTTCGACGACGACTGTGGAATAAACACTGCACAATAGGATATGCGTGACAGCAAGGTAAACGTATTTTGTACTTGACAAAATCTGTTAGCTAGGTCTGTGACTGGGGGATTTTGTGAACCTTACAATACAAGACGCGTCACCCATACATACAGTCTGCAATATTATGGGTAGTTTTGTATTGTTTTTTAATTAACCTTGCCTAGTGATAATACTTTTTGTTTGTTGGTTTTCTCGGAGTCACAAAGGAGGACGTCAACGTAGGACAGTGAGATTTTCTCCATACTCATTCAAAAAGCGAAACACCACTACGCATTTCAATGTTATAACACAAAGCGCATGCATCTGTCATACATTTCCGAAGTTTCGTATGTTAGTGTAAACAAATTTAAGTTTACGAATATTTAGAGGTGTTTCTAGTTGTTTATTCTTCTTCTTCTTCTTCTTATTGTTGTTGTTGTTGTCAACAATAGCAGCAACAACACAGTGTCTTTGGATCGCAAAATGATTGAAAATTCTTTGCACAATGTTCTGCTTGGTGCAAGGAAAATTTCTGTCACATGAGATTATATGATCCTGGGTTTTACCGGATTCATATCCACTTCCTTCCATCTTTTTTTAAAATTCGTTTGCATTGACTGAAACATGCAGGGGTTTCAGAGATGGAAAAATCCACCGATTGTTTTGCTTCCTTGTAGCGTGTTTTTGTTTGTTTTATTTTGTTTGTTTTGTTTTCTTGTGAAGCAAATAAAAGCGACATAAAAAGGACAGAAACCACTTAACTTTCACAAAGGACGGCACAGGTCAACGTTTCGGCTTTCGTCTTTCTCGGTTTATGTCCTGAGGAAGGCGAAAGCCGAAACGTTGACCTGTGCCGTCCTTTGTCCTGAGGAAGGCGAAAGCCGAAACGTTGACCTGTGCCGTCCTTTGTGAAAGTTAAGTGGTTTCTGTCCCTTTTGTGTCGCTTTTATTTGCTTAACTTGTAACCACTTCGCTTTACCGTTTCCTTTTCTGTTTTCTTGTGGTTTGTGGTAGTTGTCAGGAGTGGTGATGGTGGTAGCGGTGTATGATTTGTTCGTAAGTGTAAGGAAAAGAAACGCTTAGCCAACGAGAAATCCCATGTTCCAGAATTTTATGTCACAAATCTGAGACAGCTTGTATAGTTAATGCAGAAGATACTCTCCATGGGGTCTATTGCTTGTCCGAGCTTATGTCCCAGTGAGGCATTAATTTGGTATGTAACATCATGCAAGAGCTCATAAACGTACAGATTCTTTATGCTTTCGTTTGAAGAATCGCACTATCCCCCCCCCCCCCCCCAAAAAAAAAAAAAAAAAAGAAGCTTACAGCTTTAGAACCTCTGACACCTACTATTATCGAATAACTTACACACCAGCCAGCACTGGCATGCCTCGATGCTTCCTGTCCTTTGGCAGCAGACCCTAATAATTTACGCCACATGTGACAACGCGTGAGGCCCACCCGCGGAGTTTTCTAAGATACACGCGTAGTGTATATTTCAGTATGTGTATCTTAGAAAACTCCGCGGGTTGGCCTCACACGTTGTCACATGTGAAATCTTATCTGGTCCGTTGCATTTATCAGTTTATTACATACCCCCTCCCCCCCCCCCCCCGAAAAAAAACAACAAACAAAAACAAACAAACAACAAAAAACACACAAACAAACAAACAAACAAACAAACAACATAGAATTGCAATGTGATGAGGCCAAACAACACGAGTGAGTCACTGTCATGGGACTAAATTAATCGACGTTGCATTTGGCAATTGCGTTTTGAAAATAGTTGTCCAAGACAACGTTGATGTGAAACACAGACAACCACGAATCAGGTTAATATTTTATACATACTATTTTCTTGCTGGTCCCAGTAACATCACCACTAAATTTTTAAGAGGATGTTCAAAGTCATGATTGCAACATGTGTGAACTTGAATAAAACTGCAAGTTTTATAACGCGGAAACTTCTTTTTAAAGCAGAAAAATATAGAAACATTAATGTTATAAAAATATACTTTACTTGAACAACAACTCAAGTGCGCAAATTTCCGAAGAGAATACACGAGTACGGGTTTGACATTTCCGATGGGTGGACACGTATAATATAACACTCATGTGCTATCGCACTGCACGCACAAGCATATCCTTAAACTTCAACCTGGCCTGTACCTGTGCCTGATTATCGGCACGTGTTCAGAATACTCTCAACATAGCTAAGCAAAGCAAACACTACGTGAGAGGAATTTAGCTGCTGTCAAAATTTCGTGATCTTGGCCTACACACAAAAGCTTTGGTTCAAAGGGCATGTGAATGTGATATCATTTTCAAGTGGTGTGTGCACACCAAAAAAAAAAAAAACAAAAAAAAAAACAGACTACCTGAAAACAAGACTTACTGTAATGTCAGTTCTTTTGTACTGTGTTTTTTTCTGGTAAGCATGCATCCTTTGAATGTATTGGGTTGATAGTATAATATTATAACCCTGATGCACTGTCTGCTCTCATACTCTTCACAGTTTCCATAGATTGTTTTTACGTGAACTTTCCTACAGTCTTCTGTCTTCATAGGGAGCCGGGGTGGTCGAATGGTAGAGTGTTGGACTTCTAATGCTCGGGTTCGATCCGGGCTGGGGCCAAATATTTGTGCTGGCTTTTTCATCGTTGCCCCGTCTTTGATATCACCCCATGTGGTGGAAAACCCCCAAACACCTCACCCCACCCCTCTGTCTTCATATTGTCCTCCGCATAGCAGTCAACACAATTTTACCATTTCTGTTTAAACAATTTCTTCCTCAGGAAAATGGAAACGACGGCCCATACTCCCTCCGCAGGGACAACTGCAGTGCAAGATTGCGTCAGGCGTCTTTATCGATGTGGGTCTCTCTCTCTCTCTCTCTCTCTCTGAACTCGAATCCTGGCTGGGAGCCGAAAACCTGTGATGGTTTCTTTCTCATTGCCTCGCCTTTGATATACTCTTGACGTGATGGGTTAAAAAAAAAATCCAGACAACCAACAACCCCCCCCCCCCTCTCTCTCTCTCTCTCTGACCTCTTGTTATTTCCTTCAGTTTACCGGAATTCCCCTAAGTGGGTTGTAAAACTGTTCCATTTCCCTGGTAAGCTGCATAATCGCGCCCCTCCTCCTCCCCTCCCCCTTATTTTTCACAGTAAGTGTTGTTTCGTGTTTATTTTCTTGTGTTTTTTCACGACTTGGTTAGATTTAGTGTAGCAGGACAGTTTGTAGGATAGGCAGTAACTGCATAACAGCTTTATCCTATGATACATGTTTCATCATCATCATCATCATCATCATCATCACCTCTCTCTCTCTCTCTCTCTCTCACACACACACATCATCATCATCATCATCATCATCATCATCATCTCTCTCTCTCTCTCTCTCTCTCTCTCACACACACACACACACACACACACACGCACGCACGCACGCACGCACGCACAAACACAAACACAAACACAAACACAAAACAAAATAAAACAACAACAACAACAACAACAACAACAAAAGCATGGCAAAAAAGTGGTTAAACAAGGCCCACACACCACCATAGCAACTTTATGTGTTTGTGTATGCGATTCTGCAGATAAGCCAGAGCGAAAAGAAAGAAAGAAAAACTGGATTTGCATGGCTGCCGAGCTTACTTCAACACTCCCGTACACCAGCTACAAAATCTAGGATATGCAAATTCCACAGGTAATTACTTTGTTGTCGGTAAAGACACTCCATCCAAGATTTTTAGACTCTCAAAGGAATCAGTGCTGTTTAGATGGTGTTCACAGACGACATGCTGTCAAAGTAGGCTGTGATGGCTACGTAACACAGATGCAAATTTGGAAAACGCTATATATTCCTGTTACACATAACGTTGCAGATGACACCCTAGAAATGCTTTAAAATTCACCGAAACATTCACAAAAATCAGGCAGCCATAGACTCATGTGTAGAGTAAATTTCAACAAATTCCAATATTCCGTTTTCTGGCAATGTTGACAGGGACCACATACCCCCTCATTCCACGGTCGTCTGCTGGCTCCTGTGCCAGCCGCGCATGAATACAAATAGTCCACAAGCCAGCCTCATTTGTCCCCTAATTTAACTATTACCTGGCACTTGTTTACAAAGCCAACAAAAAGCCTTTTCTTTAACTCTGCACACAAATTTTAAAAGGGGCAAAGATTTTCTACTATATTTAGCCGAGTTGTGTTACTACATGACCCGGCAGCTAATACCGCTCTGTAACCGATTATATGCGCTTCCGTAATATTGCGAGAGAACTATGTGATGTGATGTGATGTGATGTGATTTGATATATATATATATGTGTGTGTGTGTGTGTGTGTGTGTGTGTGTGTGTGTGTGTGTGTGTGTGTGTGTGTGTGTGTGTGTATGTGTGCGCGCGCGCGCGCGTGTGCTTGTGTGTGTGTACAAATTCTACACATTTCCGCACGTTTTTCTCGAATAATCCCTTCTTGTGTGTACTCAGTTCAAGAGGCAACGGCACTTTGCAATCGGCTGCGGAAGAACATCCCTCAACATGACAGCGAGAGAGTCTTACGCGTCTTGGAAACCTGGAGATGCAAAAAGCCGTCGAGTTTGTGGATGTCCTACACGTTACCATTGGACCTCAACCTTCCGATGGATGTCGACAAGCCGGAAGGCGCTCGCCTCCAGATGCTGTTCGCTTGTGAAGACCTCCCATTTGTCTTGCTGACACTCTGTGACAGCTCTCGAGTGCAACACAACAAAGCTGGCGCTTGCAAGGAAGCTGTCAAACGGTTTACGGTCGTGATGGCGCAGCTGCTGACATCGTCCCTCTTCAACTTCTGTCAGTGTGACTTTATACTCGTTCCCTGCGTACTTGAGTGGGAGAAATTTTCGGAGAAAAGTCTTGACGAAGAAGTGAAGAGGCAGCTTTCTGGCTTTGGAAGATTTTACAGCGGTCCGGAGAGGCTCACGTCCAGCACCTTGGCGGAGTTGTGCGCCGGTGTAGAGGCAGTGGCAGGAGTTTCATACGTGCCAGCCTTGTTTGAGAAGTCCGACACGACTCATGTAAACCATCCTTTGAATCTCTCATAATGGTCAATGAAATCAGAGGAACCTTTGGTGTGCTATTCAGAAATAAAAGAAAACAGCTAGAAAGAAATGCAATCAATTATATTTTTTAAAAATCGTCTTTAATACTTGATTCTACTGTCATCACAGAGATGGCTTCTACTGCTGAAAGATGACTGGCGAGATTCTGTGTCCCTGCTTATTGAGAAACTTGTGGAGAAAGACTTCGGTGAGCCCCTCATCTACACGGCGGAGTCAGAGTTCAAGGTGCAGGTGGCGATGCTGGAGGCGGCGAAACGGTTGAGCTACAGCAGACGGGTTACCATCGTCACTTCAAAAACAGATCTCCACTCCCGAGTCATGTGAATAAAGACAATGCTTTTTAGTATTAAATGCCTTTACCCTTTAACTTTAAGAGATAGAGGTTTGGTTTAAGGTTTATTGCTTGCGTGTTTAACATCCTTTTTCTCCACGTAAGGGTGATGTCAAAGACTCGTCAACGAGAAAATCGTCAGCTCTGTTTTTGGATCGAACTCACGGCCCAAGCATTGATAGCTTAACGCCACACAATTAAACGTATCAAAATATCCTTGCTTACCAGAGAGGTTAGTTGGCTGACTGGTTGGTTGTTGCGCCGTATAAAAGACCGACCAATGAGGACAAAGCCAAAACAACATGAAAAATTTATATATAAAAACATATTTTTTAACCTGCTCTTCCAACATTTGAGCAGTCTTATCGATTGTGCACGAAGCATTTGATAGCCATAGCATCCGTGACACACTTGCAAGTTTTTTTTTTTTTTTTTTGACGTCGTTGAAGGGGTCTCGTGCAAGTGATCGAAGAAGAGGAGGAAATGAAAATCTCCCTCGGCGTGTCAGCGGAGATGACATCAATTCCTGATGCCCAGTGTCTCATCTATGTTGACCGTCCGCTCAGCACGAAAGACCACACTTCGCTCTGTCTTAGGAAAGGAGGTGCGTGAATTTTGGTATTGTTTTCGTGATTTGTTTTGGACACTTGTTTCTAAGGTTAGGCTGTGGTAGAATATCACATTTCACTTTGTCGACGTACGCGAACACTGCCCAGAGGATGTATTCAATTTTAACCGGCAGTGCGAATCTTTAATTAATGAAGCTTGTTGTTTATCACTTTCAATCCAGTCAAGACAAAGGAGTCAAAAAGGAAGAAAAAGGAGAAGAAGAATGGGAAGGAGAAGAAAGATGAAGAAGAAGAAGAAGAAGAGAGAGAGAGAGAGAGAGAGAGAGAGAGAGAGAGAGAGAGAGAGAGAGAGAGAGTCTCAATTGAAATGTGTTATTCATATGAGAACACGAGACACTGAGCGCACTTTCAGTGTTTCCATTTGCTTAATTTTCAGCGGAAGAGTTTCGGTTTCTGCTACTGGGGAAAACGGGAACCGGAAGAAGTACCACAGGAAACACTCTGCTGGACCAAAAGCGCTTCAAGTGCGAGGAATCCATCTGTTTTAGCTCCGTGACCAGGACCTGCAACGTTGAAAGCAACAAGTTTCATGACAAGGAAATCACGGTAAGATAATGTTCACTCGTGCAATTAATAAAACCACTGCAGTACTGAAACGGCACTCCGTGTGTGTGTGTGTGTGTGTGTGTGTGTGTGTGTGTGTGTGTGTGTGTGCGCGCGCGCGCGCGTGCGTGCGCGCACAAAACGAAAAATTACGCCAAATATTCCATTATTTTCGGAGACTTGCGTAGCTGACCAGTCAGATTTATGGTATGGTACACTTCTCCTCGGCGCACATATTCATCTCTTCCGAAATGCTTACGGCGCCGCAGGGCTGGAGGACGAAGCAGCGAAAGCCTGCTGTGCAAATCTCCACCCTGCTATTTACTCTGGTGCTTGGGTCAGTATTTCTGTTTTCCAAGCCACTGGCCACAGCCTAATCTTCTTCAAAGGATTTACAATCACTTCTGACACAGAAAACAATACAATTTCCATCGAGAGTCTGAAAGAAAGTACAGTGTGAATAGAAACAACATAACCCGGTAACTGATATTTCGGCATGCAGTAAAGGTGTTATTGATATTTTTGGCTGCTTATGCCTAACCGTATACAGCCGCACTCGCCTAAGCGGAACACGCTTAAGCAAAAAACTCGGATAACAGAAACCAAAACCAATTCCCCGCCAGACCCCCCTCTTTGTAAGACTATTTTTAATTCGGATAAGCCAAACTCTGTCAAAAAATAGCTAACACAAACACGGATATCTCAAACGTGATTTTGACAGATAAGCCGAACTCTAAACACTGTCGGAGAGACTTTTATAAAATTTTTTGCTTAAAAAACACGCCGGGAACATAAACATATTTCATCACGGCTATAATTATCCTACGGAAACGAGCACGTGACCTGTTTTCAGTATGCGGGTGTTTTCAGTATGCGGGAAACTGATGACGCGTGCCACATGTTTTGCAGGCGCCATTGTTTGGACAGAAAGAGTGCTAAGTTTGCGTGCGTGAATTAGGTGGTGGGTTCAAGGTTAGAGATGGGATGGCCCGGCGAGGGGCACAGGTCGAAAGGTAACTTTGGGAGATTTGCGATGGGCGTGGTTTATGGGCTAGTCGGATGTGAGCTCGGGCTTAGATCTGTGCGTGCACGATTGTTTCTTTTGGCATGTGTAGGGGAGGGAGTGTGTAACATGCAGTCTGCCAGTGTGTGTGTGTGTGTGGGGGGGGGGGGGGGCGGGGGGGGGGGGGGAGATGGAGCGCGCATTGGCTTGTGCGTATAGAAGCGCGCACATGTGTGTGTGTGTGTGTGTGTGTGTGTGTGCCACGGTGTGTGTGCCACGGTGTGTGTGTGTGAGGATGGGGGAAAGGTGGAGGTGAGGCCGGGGGGGGGGGGGGGGGAGTGCAGGAACGGAGTAGAGCGTGCATTGATTTGTGCGTACAGTAATGCGCGCGCATTTGTGCGTGTGTGTGTGTGTGTGTGTGTGTGTGTGTGTGTGTGTGTGTGTGTGTGCCGGTGTGAGAGAGGGAGAAGGGCGGGGGGGGGGGGGGAGATGGAGCGTGCATTGGCTTGTGCGTATAGGAGCGCGCACATGTGTCTGTGTGTGTATGTGTCTGTTTGTGTGTCTGTGTGTGCCACGGTGTGTGTGTGAGGGTGGGGGAGGGGTGGAGGTGAGGCCGGGGGTGGGGGGGGGGGAGTGCAGGAACGGAGTGGAGCGTGCATTGATTTGTGCGTACAGTAATGCGCGCGCTTTTGTGTGTGTGTGTGTGTGTGTGTGTGTGTGTGTGTGTGTGTGTGTGTGTGTGTGTGTGTGTGTTTTCACCATTTAGTTTTACAGGGTTTTTTTTTTTTTTAAATAAAGCCCCACTGAAGAAAGCACTTGTAACTTGTCACTGTTTTGATCTTATTCATTTAAAGACACACACACACACACACACACACACACACACACACACACACACAGAGAGAGAGAGAGAGAGAGAGAGAGAGAGCTTTGTCTGTGTTATTAGTCTCGGGAATCAATAAGCTCGACCCGTGTCTCTCTCAGACCGTTGCGTCGGCATTATACATATTTGCATATACATAAACATTTGCCCATACCAAAGCAGCATACACGTCTACAAACTTTCGCAAAATTATCAATTCGATATATCAGTTGCAGAGGGAAGCAAAGATATTCTCTTTAAAAAAAAAAAAAAAAAAAAAACTTTTTACAAACATTCCAAGTGATTTTACAACTTATACTGAAAAAACTCGCTTAAGCCGAACTGCAGGGTCATTTCTCGTGAAAGGTTTGGCTTATCCGAACCCGGATATGCAGAAACTCGGATAAGCGAAACGATTTTTCATTCCCCGGGCGAGTTCGGCTTAGGCGTGTTTGACTGTACTTTCATCTGAACAGGTGATGGATTCGCCTGGGTTGTTCGACACGGAGAAACACAACAGCGTCGTATTTACGCTTGTGAACAAGGCGGCCACAATGCAACCTGGCTTCGACGCCATAATCTACACGCTGAAGATAGGCTCGAGATTTACGACAGGGGACTTCGCCGTGTACGAGAGACTGAGGGCAGTGTTCGGGGAGGAAGCGACGCGCTACATGATCATCGTGTTCACGCATGGAGATGAACTGAACGGTGCGAATATTGAAGACGAACTGAAAACAGCTTCGCAGCAACTGAAGACAGTCCTCAGCGAATGCGGCAACAGGTACGTCGTGTTTAACAATGTCGCGGCGGACAAGAAGCCGCAAGTGGACACATTTCTGGAGAAGGTCAGGGAGATGAGGGTTGACAACGATGGCCAGCCCTTCCAGTGCCCACCCTACAATACCAGCAGTGTCGAGCAAAACGCAGCAGAAGTTTCCCGAAGACTTGAGCAGGTTTGGCAAATGGAAAAGGAGCGAGAAAAACTGAAAAGAGGATGAAGATGCTGACTTTTCCAAAGATCCAATCCAGTGCCATCTTGATGTTCTGAAAAGGCCGGTTTCGTGAGCGTGAAATTTCCGTCCTGCTACGTTCCTTAGGTGTCTAACAGTCACTCATGTCTCAGTGTACATTGTTGTGCTTTATGTTATCTGTGTACTGTGATACCTGTTTTATTTTTGTTATGATGTACGGCGCTTAGAGTCTGTGTAATTTACATGTATAGGCGCCTTATAAGTCTTTTATAATTATTATCATTATTATTATTAACCATATACTATAAGAAATCCAGCTAAAGAGCGAGAAAAACTGTAAAGAGGATGGAGATGCTGACTTTTCCAAAGATCCAATCCAATCCAGCGCCATCTTGATATACCGAAAAGGCCGATTTGATGAGCGTTAAAGCACCGTCCTGCTACTCACCAGCTACCATAAAAAACCAGCCACGCTTGAAAGAGTCGAAAGCAAAGCCAACATGCGTTTGATTTGGTGTTCTAAAACTATAACTGATAATAATGATAATAAAAATGTGTGTTTCGTAGATTTATGCTTGCAAACGTTTTACTAAATATCAGCTTAACAGCATATCTGCACGTATAGTTTGGTGTTTAGTGACCAACACAGAAAAAAAAATGTCATACTGCACGTGCATCTGTGAATTATGGTAGCCTCCATTGAGATTTGTTGTTGTTGTTGTTGTCATGTCTTTCGGATGGTGTGATTCGATCAGTTATCGTACAGAAAGTCTACAACATCACGGTTTATGAAAAGGTGGAGACAGTCTATACTGAACGAAATGCGATTGCTTCAACTTGCTGCAAGTTTGAGAGAGAGAGAGAGAGAGAGAGAGACCTCGCCATATTTTAGCAGTATTTTATTGTTTGGATACTTGTTCCTTAACAAGGGGGGAGTTATACATGCACAATACATGATCAATCAATCATTTTCACAAGACACGTATGGGTACTGGATAGTTTAAACAAAAAGAAAACAAACAAACAAACAAACCAAAAAAACACAAACAGAAGATAATTTCCATGTTAAAGTGTCCACATTCCTGTCCGCATGCTGTTACATGTATACACTACAAATTACAATGGTTTATTTGCACTTTATACCCCGCAAGTTTGAATTTCTTTAAAATAGTGGTGTGCGTGCATGTTTTGCCCTCGGTCCTCCCTAATTGTGCGTTTCCATATTTCATATTACTAGTATGTGTATGCATGTCTTTACTATTTTTGTTTTGCGTGTAGACCGCTTTGTGTGTACAATAGTATGTATATACATCCTAGTTTATACCCACTTCACAGAGAGAGAGAGAGAGAGAGAGAGAGAGAGAGAGAGAGAGAGAAGCGCTTCTATTCCTTCGATCTCAAGCTTATGAAGGAATGGGTTCGATGAGTGTTAAATTGTTAATAGCTATATTTGGATAAAAAAAAAAAGAGTTTTGATATTGATCCATGTTATACCTTTTACTTACCCCATCAGCCTTTTCGGCTTTGCTCAGATTCAGCTTGTTTTACACGTTAATTTTATCCTTTCTTCAGTGAACAGATGAATAAAACTTGCAGTACTTTTAAATTCGTTCAGTGTTTGTCTTTGATTGCTCTGTTTGTTTGGTCGTTTTTTTGTTTGTTTGTTTGTTTGTTTTTTTTTGTAAAGAAACAAACATACATGTTAATGATGAGAACTCTCAGAGACGGCAAAACATATTACATACTTTGAAGATCAAAGAGACTGACTGACTGACTGAAACTTTATTTTTCAAGGATGAGATAATAGACGCACAGGTCTCTCTTACTATCTGTCTTGCTACATTAATAAAACATACAAAATGCATCATCACTAACATCAGTACACACACACACACACACACACACACACACACACACACACACACACACACACACACACACACACACACACACACTCGTACTCGCGCTGACGACCAGCTTTACAGCACATTTCACGAACATTACAGCTTAAATGGTTATGCAGATAATAAGAAGTGATCAATTCAAATACGAGAAATACACATAAAAATTCAAAGAACTAAAAACTCGTATAATATACCCGTCACCCTTACTACCTCCTCCCGCTTAATATTCGCACACTGCGCCTTCATCTGCTGTCACGTCTCCATGCGACGGTGCAGCGAGCGCACACAAGGAGAGACAACTCCTTGATCCTGCAGAATTCACATGTTGCTAAAGTGAGTATCGTACCTTACGAGGAGTGAACTAACGCTATTTTCTACAGCAAGGCACTTTCAATTTACGCGGCGCGGCCGGTCTACGAATAATTTTGATCTCTCCTTTAATATGACATGGTTATACTTGAGGGAATGATCTGGTAGGATGTCGGAAACATAGTTCTTACACGTTCATTTGTAATACACGTCCGGATTTAGATGTGATTTCACTTGAGTTTAAAAAAAAAAAAAAAGCCGAGCTCGATCAAAGCTCGTATTCATCCTATGGTGGTTAAATATCAGTGACCGATTCAGTCACTAGGTATAATTATGAGGTGTTCAGTACAAAAATCTCACTGAGTTTCAATGTATAAACACGGATGTCTGGAATTTTGGCGTTGTTGCTTTGAAAGTGCCTCCTTTCACTGAGCATCGCAGAACGTGCGTTAAATCGTAAACTTACCATGCAAGTTATGCATGAACCTGTTCCTCTGCCCAAGTAGGTCTGGGTCGATTAGGGCTTTGCACGAGTGGTCTTACTAAAAGAAAACACAAAACAAAACAACAACAACAAAAACACGAAAAGATTGAAAAGAGGAAGTTATTTTATTTCTGCATGGAACCTAAATTTGCGTAGTGGAAGTGTCGGGCTAAAGTGTACGGCGTTAAACGTTTCAGCTATACAATTGTTTCATATATTTTCCTTCAGCATTACGGTTATCTGCCTGAAGCAGAGAAGGGAAAATCGGATTTTCCCGATTTGTAGACATGCGTTCGTGTATAGACTGTGCGTTTGGTGTCGACGTGAATGCCCTTAATGCAGTATCCAGCGCAGTGTAATAGGTCCCGATATATTCTCTCCCAGCGACCTATGCAAAGTAGGGTACGAAGGCTGTTGAGCCCAAGGTGAAGGTGATGGAAATTCACCCCACAGAACATACGGCTTGCGATCCATTCAAAGTGCACCTCAAGTGAAGCTTGGGCTGGTTGATGAGTGAAACCCCTTTTACGATTCTCTGCAACATGTCGCCTAAAAGCACATGCGCTTTTGATATACTTTTTTTCCCTTAGTTTTATTCATTTGTTTTTATGCTTATTTGTAAGTCAACCAACCGACAGCGCATAGGGATTATTATGTATTGTTTAAATTACTTTATTGTGTACAAAAATTCGTAGATTGTTTTTTTTTTAACCTGGTTTTGCGTTTTATTTATAGTCCAACTGAAAGCGAGTAGGTATTCCTCTGTACTGTTTAATTAATTTATTGTTACATATATTCATAAACTGTTATCTTTTTACCATAGTTTTGCGTTTTATTTGTAAGTCCACCTACTGGGGTGGTCGAATGGTAGAGCGTTGGACTTCTAATGCTCGGGTCGTGAGCTCGATCCCGGCTGGGGCCAGACATCTGTGCTGGCTTTTTCATCGTTGCCCCGTCTTTGATTTCACCCTATGTGGTGGAAAAGGACGTTAAACCCCCAAACCCCCACCCAACAACGCGTATGGATTCCTGTGTATTGTTTAAATTACTTTATTGTCTACATAAATTCATAAATTGTATGTAAATTGTTTACTTTCTGTATTCAAACTGGATACAAATAAGCAGCACATAAAATATCACGGTAAACATCAGCAGGCGACACACAGGTATGCACAGGGAACTTAAAGTCTGCTGCTATTTGCTGAGATTTTATGCGCTGCTTCATTAGAACTGAACAGGCCATACAGGGAATTTACAGTTCTCTGCTGCATTCCACAAAGGGTGTTCGCTCTCTGTTAGAAGCCAACCGAGCCACTCAGTGGGTGTTCGCCCCAGTCCCTATGCTAACACGGGTAGAGTGTGTACTGCTCGTGTCAAATTCGCTATGGCATGAAAGATCAGCCAGAGCGTACCCTCGCCAGTGGTTATTTTTAGCACGTCGGGTATACGTAGATGCCATGTGTGTATTTCAGATTAGGCTCTAACGTTGTGTGCACCTCCAACAACTGGACCTCTCCATGCATGAAAATACGAAGACAAAGAGTGGTCAGGATATACTTGTTAGCAGGGTGTGAGTTTTGTGCTGTTTGTAAGGATGTTACCAGCTAGTGGATTTGTGGAATGTGTTGAGGGCAAAGGGTCCTAGGGTTACTGTTTGCCGCCATAGCAGCAGCGGAGATACGCCATTGTCCTGGCCAGGTCGCGACACGGTGACCAGCAGGAGTGGACACTTAACTGTACTGTAACTGTAAGAAGTGTTCCTATCTCAGGTACGTGTTATATAAGTATATTGGGACTTGTATTCCTGCGATTACTCGTCTTCTCTCTCTTTCTCTTTAGTGGATTATGTGTCTATGGAACGTGGATGTAATTAATATGTCTTTGCGTATGAGCGATCGTTCATTACGCATTTTAGGTCACAGTGTGTCAGTACTCAAGGATACATGCATTATGCCAGAAGACAATACTGAACAGATTTTTTTTTTTAAAGCGGCATATGCACATGATATGTAGGCAGGAAAATCCAGACACAGTTTAGCTTTCGTCTCTTGAATACTTTTACGTGTAGTGAGTGGAGAAGTTCATGAAACGTTACCATTTTCCTCTCTATCTGTCATTCTGTGTGTGTGTGTGTGTGTGTGTGTGTGTGTGTGTGTTCGCGCGCGCGCGCCTGCGTGCGTGTTAATCGCGTGCGCATCAAGTGCTTCGACAAATGCACAGTTTGACACTAAACGGACACTGTCCATAGAAATACCACAAGATAACGTAAGAATTACATAGCACAAGCATGCACCCTACCGTAGGTAGGCCTACCCTCATACATCTGTATGTAAATCACCCAGCAGTGTTAAACAGGTTGTGACTGAGAAAGCGACTGTGGATACGTGTGTGTGTTTGTGTGTCGCGTAACCGCAGTGCTCAGCCACCCGGAACTGACTCGCTCGGAGTGCCATGTTTATCTGTGTCGCTGACAAGTACTGAATAGTACTAGCTTAGCTGCGGGACTTTTCCGAAACTGTTCCTCTTTACACCCAGTGGTTTGGATGCAGCGTTACGCGACACATCATCATTTGTCTTAACAAGTGCTTTACTGGACCAACGTAGATTTATGATCTGTAACTGTGGCGAGCTTCACAGTGGTGCGCGTCATGTGGGAGAAAGTCCCTTGTATAGTTGCAATATACCCAAATAACAACGACAGTCTCATCAAGGAAATACTGTGACAAGTTTCAAAATATCCTACAGGACAAGAGATTAGACCCCCCCCCCCACCCCACCCCCTACCCACAGACACATTTTTAAAAAAAATGTAAGGATCGTGGCTTTATTGCGAGGAATTATCTGAACAACAGTACCGCTGCTTTTTATAAACAGATCGAGATAAGTTGTACGCGACCCCTGTATTTGTTTGCCCATGCGCCTTAGCCCCCCAAAACAAACAAACAAACAACAGCAGCAACAACAACAAAACACAAAAACAACAACAAAAACAAAAACCAAAAACAACCCCCCAAAAAGCAAAAATAAAACAAAAACAAACAAAAAAACCCAACAAAACAACAACAACAAAACAAGGGCGGGGTGGGTGGAGGTGTGTGTGGGTGCGTGCGTAAAGTTGTCTCGTTTCTTGTCCTCTTAGCGAGTTTTGCCCCTGAAAAAATGCTTTTTACCCCCCCCCCCCCCCACACACACACCCCGCCGCAAAAAAGGAAGGGGGGGAGGTAAATTTGTCTTGTTCGCTGCCTCCTTAACGTAATTCTATTCTTTTGGGATTCTCGTTTTTGCCTGGCAATCATTTATACTCTGATAACCAACAGTATTCTGTACCGCTTTGTTTCTGTACATGCTGCAGGGCAAGGATTACCTCAAGATAACAATACAAACAAACCTGCAACGACTGCCTGTTAGTGCGTGTACCTGCTTCAGATGAGTGAGCTGTATGACGTTCTCAGCATATTTGCATAATCATGTAAATTGTGCAGTGGAATTTTCTAACAAGAAAAATGAACAGCGAATGAACTGGAAATCCACTGGTGCTCGGTCGAACAGCTTCCACACAAGAAAATGGCCGTGTCTGTAGCACCCAGTAATGACTCAATATTCTCTGAGAGCAGGAGTTTGTCACTGAGTTTACTCGGCGTCACCGCAGTTCCCCAGTCTGCTTCGTTTAACGAGCCGCTTTCCCACGAGAGAACTGAACAGCCACCGCATCCCCAACCACACGGTGCACTGACAGAGTTAGAGTCGTCTTCACAAGAAACTGGTTTTCCAGAGACCACGGGGGGTTCGACAGGGCCCAGTTCAGGTGGTACTGTTGTTCTGTCTTCTGTTCCGACTATCGCATGTCCAGTTTCTTCAGAGAGTAGTGAAGCAACGCCGGGAGCAGTTGAGGCTGTGACGGATGTGACTTCGCAGCCACCTGAAAGAGCGGTGCCACAATCAGTCACAACGTCGCCGTCAAATATCTCATGCAGTCCTGGTGATAGTTCATTGACCAGTGAACCGGTTGTGAGTGAGACAAATGAACCGGTTGTGAGTGAGACAAATGTGCCGGTTGTCAGCGGGACAAATGAACCCGCTGGTATCCAGGCAAATGAACCGACCAGAAGTGAGACAAATGAACCGGCTGTGAGTGAGACAAATGTACCGGTTGTGTGTGGAACGAATGAACCCGCGGGTAACAAGACAAATGAACCGGTTAAACATGAACTAAATGAACCAGTTGTGCACACGACGGATGAACCGGATTCATGTTCAGCTTCTGCACAAAACACTCCTGCTGCTGTTGCAATCGCCGCTGAAGCAGCCGTGAATGAAGAATCTGCAGACAGGAATCATGAGACACCACTAAAACAGCCCGTGCCTTCTGGAAGTAATGACTCAGAGACTTGTGGTGCGACGTCATCAGATGGGATGCCATCATCGGCCACTCTAACGTCACACGGTGAAAGTTGTCAGTCCCAGTCCGTGCCTTGCGTCACAACACAACAGTCTTCTTCGGCAGTCGGTGACATGAGCTTTGGCAAAGTACACAACTTAAACATCAGCATTAACATCTCTGGAGGTATGAAGCTGTTAAAGGGTGGGTGGGTGATTGGGGGTTTAACGCCCTTTTCCACCACATACAGGTGATATCAAAGACGGGGCAACAATGAAAAGGCCAGCACAAATATTTGGCCCCAACCGAGATACGAACTCATGAAGCAGTTAAAAGATATCCTTCTTGTTAAAAGTAGTTAATGTCGAAAGTTTACTCGAATATTAAAAAAAAAATAACGCTCCGGTAGTAGTAGTAGTAGTAGTAGTAGTAGTAGTAGTAGTAGTAGTAGTAGTAGTTGTTGTTGTTGTTGTTGTTGTTGTAGTAATTATCATCATCATAGTAATAACGTAAAACCCCTGAAGCCGTATGCTTAAACGGCGATATTTTTCATCTACCATCTCAACGCTTAAAAGCCCAATCCAAACATCGCAATTTTACTTCCAGCAACTTCACTGTTAGGCAATCTGCAGCGACCTCGGGCTTAGCGGGGAATGCCCACGCCTTTTGTAATAGTGGCTCGAAGTGACTGTCGCTGGTGTGCAGTGACTTGTTCTTTTTAACCAGTCTTATCATATAGCGGGCATGGGTAGTAGGGCGCGTTTTCTAAAGAGATAAACTGTGCCAGTAGCGGTAGACATTGACAACTGTGTCACCTGTGAACTTCACCAGGTCCGGAGCAGATTCCTGCCATTGCGCGAAATCAGGCTGTATCAACTGAGGCACCGGGGACCCCGAACCGGGAACCAGCAGCATCGGACCAGACGTTACAAAAGCAGCCTCCGTCTCCAGAAGAGAACAGAACGTCAGCTGACGTCACTGGATCAGTAACAACGTCAGAGGCCGCTGGATTAGTGACGTCATCCGAATCCACTGGATCAGGAGCTGCACCTGTAGGTGCTCCTGGACTCGAAACATCGGTAGCCACAGTTCCGAGCAGCGCAGACGTGACTGAATCCAGTTCTTCTTCTTCCTGTTTCAGCCAGACAGCAGGTAATCCGTGTCGTTCACATGTTCTGAGTCAGTTAAAGATTATCACACTTCTCGGACAGCAACCATTGTTTAAAAAAAAAACTTGATGATATACATCAATCGGTCAATTTTCAGAGAGAGAGAGAGAGAGAGAGAGAGA
>JACVVK020000118.1:960000-975000 GCA_018292915.2 Batillaria attramentaria | reverse complement strand
AACAGAGGCATTGAAAACACAGAAGGAAGCGGCAGACAGCGAGAAGGCGACGGCGCTGAAGGAACAGAAGGAAGCGGCAGACAACGAGAAAGCGACGGCGCTGAAAGAACAGAAGAAAGCGGCAGACATCGAGAAAGCAGAGGCATTGAAAACACAGAAGAAAGCGGCAGACAGCGAGAAAGCAAAGGCATTGAAAGAACAGAAGGAAGCGGCAGACATCGAGAAAGCAGAGGCATTGAAAACACAGAAGGAAGCGGCAGACATCGAGAAAGCAGAGGCATTGAAAACACAGAAGGAAGCGGCAGACAGCGAGAAAGCAGAGGCATTGAAAACACAGAACGAAGCGGCAGACAGAGAGAAAGCGACGGCGCTGAAAGAACAGAAGGAAGCGGCAGATATTGAGAAAGCGAAGGCATTGAAAGAACAGAAGGAAGCGGCAGACAGTGAGAAAGCGACGGCGCTGAAAGAACAGAAGGAAACGGCAGACATCGAGAAAGTAGAGGCATTGAAAACACAGAAGGAAGCGGCAGACAGCGAGAAAACGAAGGCGCTGAAGGAACAGAAGGAAGCGGCAGAGAGTGAGAAAGCGACGGCTCTGAAAGAACAGAAGGAAACGGCAGACAGCGAGAAAGCAGAGGCATTGAAAACACAGAAGGAAGCGGCAGATAGCGAGAAAGCGAAGGCGCTGAAGGAACAGAAGGAAGCGGCAGACAGGGAGAAGGCGACGGTGCTGAAAGAACAGAAGGAAGCGGCAGAGAGTGAGAAAGCGACGGCGCTGAAAGAACAGAAGAAAGCGGCAGACATCGAGAAAGCGAAGGCATTGAAAGAACAGAAGGAAGCGGCAGACAATGAGAAAGCAGAGGCATTGAAAACACAGAAGGAAGTGGCGGACAGCGAGAAAACGAAGGCGCTGAAGGAACAGAAGGAAGCGGCAGAGAGTGAGAAAGCGACGGCTCTGAAAGAACAGAAGGAAACGGCAGACATGGAGAAAGCAGAGGCATTGAAAACACAGAAGGAAGCGGCAGACAGCGAGAAAGCGAAGGCGCTGAAGGAACAGAAGGAAGCGGCAGAAAGTGAGAAAGCGACGGCTCTGAAAGAACAGAAGGAAACGGCAGACATGGAGAAAGCAGAGGCATTGAAAACACAGAAGGAAGCGGCAGACAACGAGAAAGCGAAGGCGCTGAAAGAACAGAAGGAAGCGGCAGACAGCGAGAAAGCGACGGCGCTGAAGGAACAGAAAGAAGCGGCAGAGAACGAGAAAGCGACGGCTCTGAAAGAACAGAAGGAAACGGCAGACAGCGAGAAAGCAGAGGCATTGAAAACACAGAAGGAAGCGGCAGATAGCGAGAAAGCGAAGGCGCTGAAGGAACAAAAGGAAGCGGCAGACAGGGAGAAGGCGAAGGTGCTGAAGGAACAGAAGGAAGCGGCAGAGAGTGAAAAAGCGACGGCGCTGAAGGAACAGAAGGAAGCGGCAGACAGGGAGAAGGCGACGGTGCTGAAGGAACAGAAGGAAGCGGCAGAGAGTGAAAAAGCGACGGCGCTGAAAGAACAGAAGAAAGCGGCAGACAGGGAGAAGGCGACGGTGCTGAAGGAACAGAAGGAAGCGGCAGAGAGTGAAAAAGCGACGGCGCTGAAGGAACAGAAGGAAGCGGCAGACAGGGAGAAGGCGACGGTGCTGAAGGAACAGAAGGAAGCGGCAGAGAGTGAGAAAGCGACGGCGCTGAAAGAACAGAAGGAAGCGGCAGACATCGAGAAAGCGAAGGCATTGAAAGAACAGAAGGAAGCGGCAGACAATGAGAAAGCAGAGGCATTGAAAACACAGAAGGAAGTGGCGGACAGTGAGAAAGCCACGGCGCTGAAAGAACAGAAGGAAGCGGCAGACATCGAGAAAGCGACGGCGCTGAAAGAACAGAAGGAAGCGGCAGACAGCGAGAAAGCGACGGCGCTGAAAGAACAGAAGGAAGTGGCGGACATTGAGAAAGCGAAGGCATTGAAAGAACAGAAGGAAGTGGCGGACAGTGAGAAGGCGAAGGCGCTGAAAGAACAAAAGGAAGCGGCAGACAGGGAGAAGGCGACGGCGCTGAAGGAACAGAAGGAAGCGGCAGACATCGAGAAAGCGAAGGCATTGAGAGAACAGAAGAATGTGGCGGACAGTGAGAAAGCGACGGCGCTGAAAGAACAGAAGGAAGCGGCAGACAGCGAGAAAGCAGAGGCATTGAAAACACAGAAGGAAGCGGCAGACAGCGAGAAAGCGACGGCGCTGAAGGAACAGAAGGAAGCGGCAGACAGGGAGAAGGCGACGGTGCTGAAGGAACAGAAGGAAGCGGCAGACAGTGAGAAAGCGACGGCGCTGAAAGAACTTAAGAAAGCGGCAGACATCGAGAAAGCGACGGCGCTGAAAGAACAGAAAGAAGCGGCAGAGAACGAGATGGCGAAAGCATTGAAAGAACAGAAAGAAGCGGCAGACAGTGAGAAAGTGAAGGGATTGAAAGAACAGAAGGAAGCGGCGGACAGTGAGAAAACGACGGCGCTGAAAGAACAAAAGGAAGCGGCAGACAGCGAGAAGGCGAAGGCGCTGAAAGAACTTAAGAAAGCGGCAGACATCGAGAAAGCGACGGCGCTGAAAGAACAGAAAGAAGCGGCAGAGAACGAGATGGCGAAAGCATTGAAAGAACAGAAAGAAGCGGCAGACAGTGAGAAAGCGAAGGCATTGAAAGAACAGAAGGAAGCGGCGGACAGTGAGAAAACGACGGCGCTGAAAGAACAAAAGGAAGCGGCAGACAGCGAGAAGGCGAAGGCGCTGACAGAACAGAAGGAAGCGGCAGACAGCGAGATGGCGAAGGCATTGAAAGAACAGAAAGAAGCGGCAGACAGCGAGAAAGCGACGGCGCTGAAAGAGCAAAAGGAAGCGGCAGACAGCGAGAAGGCGAAGGCGCTGACAGAACAGAAGGAAGCGGCAGACAGCGAGATGGCGAAGGCATTGAAAGAACAGAAGGCTGTGGCAGACAGCGAGATGGCCAAGGCATTGAAAACACAGAAGGAAGCGGCAGATAGCGAGAAAGCGAAGGCGCTGAAAGAACAGAAGGAAGCGGCAGACAGTGAGAAAGCGAAGGCGCTGAAAGAACAGAAGGAAGCGGCAGACAGCGAGAAAGCGACGGCGCTGAAACAACAGAAGGAAGCGGCTGACATTGAGAAAGCGACGGCGCTGAAAGAACAGAAGGAAGCGGCAGAGAGTGAGAAAGCGACGGCGCTGAAAGAACAGAAAGAAGCGGCAGACATCGAGAAAGCGACGGCGCTGAAAGAACAGAAGGAAGCGGCAGACAGTGAGAAAGCGAAGGCGCTGAAAGAACAAAAAGAAGCGGCAGATAACGCACTTAAACAACTAAAAGAACACATTTCACAATACGTTATGAACTATCAGTGCAGCTGATGTTGCTCAGGAAGATTTCGAAACATTCTGATGCAGCTGTTCCTTAGTATCATTGAAAACGTGATGATATAGATATAGCTGCTAATCACAAATTTGTGACACCACATTTGATTCTTCTTCACTTCTAATTAGGTCTCGCCCAATCGTAGACTTTTATCTGGTCTTTGTTTAAGGTTCTGTAAGATAAAAAAAATCTCCGACCTTTACATCAGGCTATCAGCCGATGTTAATTATTAAAAGTTTTCTTTGCATAAAAACGTAATTTAATAGCATCAAACGGCCTAACGGGTGATATCCTAAGACGGGACGATGTGAAAAAGGCAAGCATAAATATTTGGCCCCTAAAAATGAGAGGCACGGGAAATGGCGCAGTCTGTTAGTTAAGGAACACGTCTGTTGTGTACATACCTGACTGCTTCTCCGCGGAACTTGGGGACCCCGGATAGCCGAACGGTAGTGCTTTGGACTTTGAATGCTCCGGTGGTGAGTTCGAACCCCTGCTGAGGCCAGATATTTATACTGGCCTGTTTCCTCGTTGCCCCGAAAGTTGATGTCACTCATACATGGTGGAAAACGACGTTAAACTCCGAAACACCCACCCACCCACCCAACCTATGAGGAACTCTTTTTTCTTGGTCATTATATAGGGACCAGCGTCGCTGTTAATAATGTCCATCTATATCATATCATTATGTTATTTCAGTTCGAGAATACAACCTCCCCAGCTTAGTGACGAAGGAGGGAAAAAAAGTCTCTCCGAATGAATACGATCATGCTGAATCCCTCTACGGAGAACGTGAGCTGTGTCTTTCTGAGCTGAGCATCAAATCAGGTTACATCATAAATCAGATGACTTCACTAATGGTCACTAACCGCGCTTCCGTGTGTGTGTGTGTGTGTGTGTGTGTGTGTGTGTGTGTGTGTGTGTGTGTGTGTGTGTGTGTGTTTGAGAGAGAGAGAGAGAGAGCACAATTATTCAGCAAAGATTCAAGATTTAATTATGTTGAGTTTTTGTGTTAATGTAATGGAATCTAAATGTTCATGGACAGGTGATATAATCATTGGACTGTTTTGATTAAAAACGACAACAAAAACAACAAAAACTCATGAAGCTGCTGAGAAAGTTTGTTTTATCTTGTATATTTTATCTGCTTGTCTGTCTGTCTGTCTCTGTCTCTCTTGCACACACACACACACACACACACACACACACACACACACACACACACACCACGCGCGCGGATTTGGAAACGTAAAACACACACACACACACACACACACACACACACACACATTTATCTTTCTACGGAGACGCATACACACCTGAAAATGTTCAAGAGATGGAAAGCAATTGACACATTTCACGTCACCAACACGTGTTCTTTTCTCTTAAGTTTAGAGTAATAAACAGGCCACAATATTCACAGAGGTATGGGCACGATGGGTCGCAGAACTTTAGTTACAGACTGTGAAGAGGGTCATACTGAATGTGAGTAAAACTGCACACATCAGAACATCGCACAGACCTGTGAATGGTCAGATTTCAGAATCATAATTATATGATTTTGTTCGAGAGAAATCGTCGTGGAATGGAGAATGGCTTGACCGTGGCCAGATCGAGCGTAGCGATCGTTTCTGTAAGGCCGTTTCTGGTTGGATGGCGATTGGCCCATTTTGACGCATACCTTAGGGAGAGGTTAGCGTTGTGCTTTTTGACGAAGCTTCAGTACTGTGGTGTCTTCACGGTCCGGCGCTTGCTCAATTCACACTACACTACACTACACTACACTACACTACACACAGCGAGCAAACGCGTTTGGCTGTTGGGTTCGAGTAATGACGAGCAGGACAATCAGTTCAGTTTGATGATGTGTACTGTTTGTATTCGTACGGCCGTTGGTTGTGTGGCAATGACTGGGTGATGACTGATGATGAGTGATGTCGTTGCTGTTATTGTTGATGGTGGTTTGTTAGTGTTGTCACTAGTTGTGGTGGAGCTTGTGTGTGTGTGGGGGGGGGAGGGGCGGGGTGGGGGGGGGAGGTGTTAATGCCTATGCCGTATTCCAGTTCTTAGTAAAAGGGAGGGGGGGGGGGGGGGTGAGGGGAGGGAGGGTGTTGTTGCTTACGCCGTATTCCAAGTAGAGGGCAACAACTGTGTTGCTTCATCCTCATACTTGTGCGTTGCTGACTTAGTTACTTCCCTTGTGCGTCCCTCGGTTGCCCTCGTATCGGGAGATCAGTGCCTTATTTTACAACCGCTCAACAAGCGGTAAGCATTTCTGTCCATAGATCATGAGCGCATTAATTTTGTGCTTTAACTTTGCATTTTGCTGTTTGACAGTGTAGCTTGAATATCCAAATGATAATGTGCTTGTGGAATTATTATTCGGAACGTCATGCAACTCTCTCTTATACTTATCTTATCATTCACCTGTATCCCGTTCATAGAATTCAATAAAAAGTCCTCAAACACTGATTTATTTAATGATTTGCTTTTGCTCCAGCCTTTCTCAGTTACGCCAATACTTTGCGTAACGTTTTCTAAAACCGTACTGTTTGTGCAATATGTACAAAATACTTGGACACCGGGTTAGGGGATCCCTGCGCTTAAAATCACATGGGTTCCATAATTATGGATTAACCTGAAAACGATTTACTGGGACACGATTTACGTTCTTCCAAGTGTCACAGCCCCATGCACGCAGCCTACGGTGACGAAAGCATCATGCCATTAAATATCAGCAATCTCAAAACTCAAAACAAACAAAACCCAAATATACAATGTGTTTAACACACACACACACACACACACACACACACACACACACACACACACACACACACACACACACACACACACACACACACACACACACACACACACACACACACACACACACACTTCCGCGACTGCACATAAGATAATAATAATAATAATCATAATAATTACAATAATAATAGTAATAATGGACATTTATATAGCGCTTATCCTAAGCAAGCTCTAAGCACTTAAGCACAGTCAACTTTACGCAGTTTTCAGGATTTCTGAAATCGAGGCGTCTGTTTGACCACAAGACTTCAAACGGTTTCAAATTCTCGTTTACACAGGCAACGTCCAGGCGAACTCACGACGCAAGTGTCCCAAAGATGTTGTTTTCATTTTAGCGTTGTACTTTTGGTCCTTTTATCTAGAAGCTTTTGCAAACCCCATGCTCTCTCAACACACCGCCTGAAGCTGTTTTGCAAACCACAGGCTCTTTCAACACACCGCCTGCATGTTTCCCCCTGTACCCAAAGCTACCATCAACCCGTCTTTGAACGCTGACCTCGCCTGCTCCGAGTCGTCCCACTGTAAGAAAGTTCCCTTGGTCAGCATCCTGCGCATGTACTTGGTCATCCTTCCGGCCTCCAGGTCGCCCTTCAACACCACGATCACGTCCTTGCTTTGCTCAATGCACGCATAAAGCACGTGCTGAAACTCGTAGCCGCTCCAGCCCTCGCGAGTGTATGCGTCGGTAAGCACGAGAAGCACGCGCTCGCTGCGGTCCATGTTGAGGACGATGTTGTCGGCCACTGTCCCGCCCTTGATGTCGCGGTTCTTGAGGAAGACCTTCTGCTGGGCTTGGGTCTCCAGAAAAGGGAGCATTTCGGTCATCACCCATTCAAGGTCCTGCTCGCTGGAACGGAGGAGAAATGATAATGGAATTAGAATCGTAGGACGGCGCGCTGCTCAACAAGCCAGGTTATAGCTAGGCTGAGGTGGTCAGGAATTTGAGACAAAAGGACAAAGCCTCGGTCATCTGACTATGGGCAAGCTGCAGAACAGAAGTGTATAAAGAGGCAGCGTGATCTACGATCGACCCTAAAAGGGCACGACAGGAATCTTGTGAACCATACAAACATCGGACCAAAGGCTACACGGGGGAGACTTCCAGGGAATGTGGTGGAGCGCGTATCGGCTTTTTTCCGGGTATCAAAATACCATCTTGAACTGGTCAACTGGTCATAGCTACGTGGTATTGGTCGCGCTTGCAGCGGTAACTGATACGGCTGGCTTATAACATGGGACTGAAGGGCAATTACAGTTTTTGTTGCTGTTGTTGTTGCTGTTGTTGTTGCTGATGTTGTGTTTTGGTGTGTGTGTTTTTCTTCTTTTTTTTTCTTTAATGACCAACCTCAACATGTTGTGGACAAAATTTGTCAGTTTGTTTGTGCGCTCTGCTTATTTGTTTTCCATTTCACAGACCCGCTCTTTCAAACTGGGATTCCTAACGTCACACTCATGGCTTTTGCATACTCAGGTCTTTAAATTTTGCTTCGGAATAGCTGTACACAAAATACACGGTTATTAATCATCATTATTATTATTATTATTATTTCAGTTGACGAACATGCGTATATTTATGTAGTTCAAGTTCACCTGTAAGCGAGGTAGATGCTGTATTCAATGGGCTCATCCTCCTCGTTGCGCAGGCGTTCATACTTGTACTGACGTCGTCGCCTGAGGCGGTAGATGTAGTAGCGGAGGTACCAGCGATAACGGTAGACCAGGCTGACGGTTGATATGAGGAGGAAGACAAAACTCCCCCCAGCTCCGCCCACCACAATGAAGATGTTCACCGGATGGCAGTCCCTGTCGAAAGTTTTGAAATCAGCATTGTTTACCAGAATACCAACACTGGCAACAGACTATACAAAACACGCAAAAACAAATTTCGTCACAATTTCAACAGGCTACAAAACATGCAAAACAAATTCAGTCACATTTTTTTTCGGAATGGTTCACGTGCTTAAATGAAACGGTTATTGTTCATATGTTTCGACTTGTAATTTAGTTCATGGAAGGCTCTCTTCCTAATTATCAGAGACAAAAACACATTGCAACCGAGAATCGGTTTGCTGGATGGCTTGAGTCTCAGAACGTGCAAGAAACGGTCGGGAGTTATTATTTTTTTTAAAGGATAAGTAGGTTGGGTGGCTCTGCAGCACGGCAAGGCGCTTCCCCGGGGGACGGTATATTAGAGAAAAGTGAACGTACACTTGATGCAAACAGGCAGTGGGAGGGTGGGTGGGTGGATGGGTGTTTGGGAGTTTAACGTCCTTTTCCACCAGATACGGGTGATATCAAAGACGGGGCAACGATGAAAAAGTCAGCACAAATATTTGCCCCAAGCCGGGATACGAACTCACAACCCAAGCATTAGAACAGTGGGGGAGGGGGGGGGGAGCAGAAGGACTCACATGAGACACATTCCACACGGAGGCTTAATAATAATAATAATAATAATAATAATAAGTATTGTATAGGCACTGTACCCAATTTCGTGAATCGGCTCAGAGCCCCGCGAACTGAACCCAACACGCACGCTACCGTGAATCACAGGCATTCTCTCACACACTGGACATACACACATTACAATCACGTGGTGCGAAGGGCCAGCTCAGCTATTTAAATTTCGGAATTTAGAATTGCATTTATTTTTGAATTTTTGTGGGCTAAATTTTCCCAAGGCAGAGGGGGAGGAAGCCGGAGTATCCGGAGAGAACCCCCGACGATCGGCCCGAATGAACGGTGCCACATACGATAAGGAAAAATTCTTTGCCCCAAGTGGGACTAGAACCCTTGACCTCTCGCATTGGTGACAAGTCTCTTAACCACTAGACCACCGACCGACCGCTTATCAAGAGTTAGAAGCTACAAGGAAAAATAAGAAAAGTAAATTAGTGGATTCTGCAGGCTATGATGCTGGGACATTACAGTTTACCTGTACGATGGATTGTAGTCAGACACACGTGTATGCTTCCACTTTGCAGGAGTATTGCAAACGTATTGCCGGGGCCAGTTGCCGAAGCTGACGTTTCCGTACTTTTGTTCCTCTTCCACCCAGGATTTGAACCACAGGAGTTTGCAGGTACAGTCATACGGGTTCCCACTCAAATCCATGATCTTCACAGACTGACGAACCTCCAGAGGGATGGTGCTCTCGTTCACGGTGTTGATGTTGTTGCCGCGGAGGTTCAGCCTCTGGATCTGCGTCACGTTCTTCAGCGCCTTGGAGAGAGTGAACGAGTTGATGCGGTTGCTTGTGAGGTCGAGTTCCCTCAACCGTGACATCCTCCAGAGGGTGTCCGGAGGGATGGAGCCCACCTTACAACACTGCATCTTCAGCGCCTGCAGGGATTTCAGAGAAAGCAGGATGGGTCGGAAGAGGTCGTCGACAAGATTAATCTGAGTATTGCTCATCTGCAGGTTCATCAGAGACGGGCTGTGAGCGAAGACGTTTGCAGGGTCCACCGTTCCTCTAACCCAGGCTTTGTTGTTGACGAGAAAAAGACGTTCCAGGGAAGAACTGTTGAAACAGTAAGGTTCGTACCTGTTCAGATACTGCATGTCTCCAGCCATAAGGTTTTGCAAACGCGGCAAGTCGGAGATGAAGTTGTTTTCTAAGCGAGATGCGCTGGAACCGCTGATGTCGAGCTTGAGCAACCTCGGAAGACATCTTCCCTTTAAAGAACCTGCTGGGATCTGTCTGAGAGGGTTGCTGCGGAGATACAAGGAAATCAAGATGGGTAAGGCAGCTTCCCCGTTCGGCATGCATAGCTCCGGTAGCGTGTTGATAGAATTCACGTCCATCTTTATCGTTTTGATGCCGACTCTGGCTCTGAGGTTGAACCGTTCTATGTCGTTGTCCGTGAGAAAAAGTTTGTCCACCTCTTTCAAACCTGCGAAAACTCTCGTGTCAAACACTGTCAGTCCGTTCCCCACCAGTGACAAATTACGTAAAGTATGATTGTCGAAAGCGCCAAGAAAATCTATCGGCAGAGTGTCCCCTAAAATCATACTGTCAAGTCTCAGAACAGAGAAACTGGTCAAGTTGATACTATGGAAAGCGTCTCGTAACATCTCCACTGCAATGGGATTCTCACCGATCGTCAGACTTTTCAGACTGTGAAAATCCACGAAGGTGTCCCTCGACAGAAACTTTATCCTGTTGTTGTTGAGGTCAAGGTCTTCTATGTTGAAGTTAGAAATATTGCTCAGCTTTTCTCTGGTCAGGCTGACGATGCTGGCCATCCAGAGACGAAACGTTCTGACGTAAGCAGGCACTCTAGGGATGTGACGTACCTTAAAGTTACGCCCACAGCACGATGCCTTCTTTTTTGAACGCGTGCAGTCGCATACATAATTATCACAAGGAATATCAATTGGAGATTCGGTAGAAGTGTGCTGTGCCTTCGTTGTTTGGCGGTCTCCGTCCTCTAACGAAAAAGTTGCTGTTGTGAATGATTGTTTGCTGTTATTGCCAGTTCGTTTGTTTTCGTTGCTTTCACTGCTGTGTTCGTCGACATCTTCGTCGTCACCCAAAGTGTTATCCACGTCAATCGAAGGTTGAAGGTAATTATCTGTGCCTATAACCGGATATGATTTCTCAGTGTCTGAATGACTAGCATAGTCTGAATTCGTTCCCCCAACGCAAATGGATCCTCTAAACTGGCGCACGCTTTCTTGTCCCGTGTCTTTCTTGTTGGAGCCTCCGGCCTGAGTCTGACCGTGTCTTGCAGGGAATGGAAAATGAGGATACCCGCCCGAAAGATCTTCATCTGGTTGAGCTGGGTCGTCTCCTGGCGAGGCATGACGTGGATCTGATGACTGTGGGTGAGGGAAAGTCGCTCTGAAGAACTGTATCAAAACGAGGCTCCAGCACAGGAAGTGATGCAGTTGTAGATGTCGTGACATTGCTAAAAAGAGCTGTCTTCCAGTCTGAAACAAACAAACAAACAACAACAAAATAATTATTATGTAGATACAGTATTCAACGAATACGAGTCTTGATAAGGAGGGTGACTTGAAAGTTGGACAAATAGAATCAATTGAAAATAACCCAAAACACTATGCAGCAATTATAACATTTTCTGTAGTTATTACGACAACGGAAAGGAAATAAATAAAACTGTAAAGCAAAATAGACCAGTTTTGCAAATCTCGACTCGGAATAACCTTTACTTTAAAATTCACTTAAAATGCATTGAAATTTTTTTGCTTTCTGACGGGATGACTTTTACACACACGTACATGGAACAGTGAAGCAATGGAGACCGATTTCACCAGTAATATTGTGAAACACTGCGGCGTGAATCAGGCTAATGGCGAAAAACGAAACTAAGTTAAATGCACGCGCAAAGACTGTGCAAAGCATACCGTTTATCCACAGCGAAAGTTCGACACTGAAAGATATCGGCTGCACTGTATAATTATTAGCCAGCGCTTTTATTAACTCTCACTATGCTGAGAGTTTTCCCCAGTAGCATGCGATAGCCTCCCTCGCTGTCGACCTAATCAGCGCGAGGAGGTAGTTCTTAGTCGGCTTCACATCGGGCACACCCACATCACGCACTCACTCACATCTCTTGAAAGGGGAAGATTCCCCCTGGTGTGTCCCTTGTCATGAGCCATACACTGTGCATCATCTCCTGATCTCATGCGTGGATCTCGCTGGGATCAGGGACAAACACTATCGTGCGGACTCGCTGGGGGTGCTGTTCAGGGATGCCCCCCCCCCCCCTCTCCCCCGACAGCATCTTCAGCTTCTTGAAAGAGTCCAACCTTTTTTCTTTTTTTTAAAATAAAATTCAGACATTTGTGCAATACAGTCTGTGATATAGTTTTACTCTCTAAATCTGAGACTCTGGTAAGGAATTAGTCTTTCATTGGTTCTCCTTTAAGTTATACAAATTTTTAATATATATTTACATCATGTTTTAAGTCGGACTTTTATGTTTCAAAGAAGCTGGCAGAAGCGGACGTGATTAGCCGCGAAATAGTCTTTGTTGCTTGCGCGGCGTTAAGCCCTAAATAACTAACTACCCCAGTGGCATACGAACTGATAGTTAGTTCCTTTTAACTGACAGAAACCCGTTTTGCCAGCGCTATATTACTTCCGCACTTCATGACGTCATGGCTAAGAATAATTTTTTAAAAAAAAGAGAATTAAAAAAAAAATGAAGGAAATAAAATAATCATAGAAAGTTGGCGACACTATCAATCTGACATATGCACCCAAGCGTTATGAAAATGAAGGTGCCAAATAGGGACCTTAGCATGGAGATAGTTACAGTACTCGTGAATTAGGTGTCACCGACACAGTGTTTCCTACCCTTCACAAACAAGGAAGTTTCGCTCAGGAAGAGGGGCCGAGAGAATACAAAGGGGGAATTTTAGACCAGGAAGGACATACTCAATAAATAGGACAGTGTCGTGCATTTTTTTCTTCTTCAAAGCAAGCCCAGCAGCATCGCCGCTTGTGAACCCCACGGTTTGTGAAAAGTGGTGGTTTGAATGTGTTCCATGAGACAGCGATTTGCGATGAGAAAGCATAATATATATGGCTGGCGGAATCAGATAACAGAATATTTTTCCTGCAGAAAAAAAATCGACAATAACATGTTTTTCAGAAATTGTTTTGTTTCTGCAGAAAAAAGCATTTTGAACAGGAGAAAAATGAGTTTTCTGAAGAAAATTTGACACAAAAAGGAGAGGAAAAAAAGAGATAACATTGTGAATCCCCCCCCCCCCCAAAAAAAAAAAAATGGTCTGCCGAAAATTCCAAGCACGATTTTCTGCAGCAATTACTGGGGAAGGATGACAAAATGGCAGTTATGTTTGTTTTGTTTGCTTGTTTACAAAAACGTCGGTTTTCTGCACACACACACACACACACACACACACACACACACACACACACACACACACACACACACACACACACGCACGCACGCACGCACGCACGCACGCACGCACGCACACACACACACACACAGAAACTGTTTTCAAGCAGAAAAAAATGCCGATTTCTCTACAGAAAACCTGTTTTTCTCTGAAAAGTGTAAGTATTCGGCAGGAAAAAAAATCAGTTTTCCCCGAAAAACTCCAGTTTTTTTTTTTTTTTTTTTTCAGATCTCGCCAACAATAATACTTTCTCACCGTAAATCGCTGTCTCATCAAACACCTTCAAACCACCGTGTTACACTTCGTTCTTGGTGTCCTTGTCCATGGCTTGGTGTTCTGACACAGAAAGGGCAGAGTGCGCTACCACTGCGTACGAAACTAGTAAACAATGTAGAATTCGCACGCCAGTACTGATACGCTCTGATCAGTCGGGTAATTCTGCGCTACTTTCCTGTTAGAACTATAACCATGGGTTTGTATACCGCTACCGTCAAAATGTGTATGAAACCACTCAAGAGTGTCTAATGCACGCGACAATACCAGTGCACTGTGTGTACGCTTTGTTCCGCTTGGTCATTCTGTGCTACAGTCTTGTTTCAACAAGCCATGACCTTTCAGATTCTCCAAACTGTTCGGGTTCAAAATAAATAAATAAATAAATAAATAACAACAAGAAAAATCCATTCACCCATCCATCCATCCATCCATCCATACTGACGTACATACAAAGTGGTGGTTTGAATGTGTTCGATGAGACAGCGATTTGCGATGAGAAAGCATAATAATTATATGGCTGGCGGAATCAGATAAACAGAAGTTTTTCTGCAGAATTAAACCACAATAACGTTTTCAGAATTTGTTTTGTTTCTGCAGAAAAAGCTTTTTGAACAGGGGAAAACTTAGTTTTCTGAAGAAGACACAAAAAAGAGAGGAAACAAAGAGATAAAATTGTGAAGGAACACCACCACCCCCCAACATACATACATACATACATACATACATACATACATACATACATACATACATACATACATACATACATACATACATACATACATACATAAGCAAGCCAGCAAGTCAGCACGCAAGCACGTCAACCAGTTTCATACTCAGACAACTTGACGGGGAGACAGGATAGCCGAATGGTAGCGCGTCGGACTTTCAATGCTCGGGTCGTGAATTCGAGTCCCGGCTTGGGCAAAATATTTGTGCTGGCCAGTTTCTCGTCGCCCCGTCTTTGACATCACACATTCGTGGTGGAAATGGATACCCACCCTCAGAAACCTTGCCCCCTCATTTTACAACACTCAATTATCAGCCCCCCCCCCCCTCAACGTGGTTGCATATTGGTGTGCGTACTCGGTTGTCACTTGAACAGATTTGCAAGCGAATCGGGACTATGAAGTACACAAAAAGTGTCCTTTTGTTGCTTTTCACTTGACAAGTTTATGCTTGCATTGCTGCTCTACAAAAACAGTTCATCATCCCTTTCCCCACTCATCTGTGCATTTCGACAGGCCATTCAGCACACAAGTAGGCAGTACGAACATCGTACAGACATTGTGTACTTCGCTAGCACAGTACAAGCTGTCCAGTAAGGAGGCAGTCAGTGGCCTGAAGTGATCCACTTGTGCAGGTATCTAGTGGCTCTCCCAAAACTCCAGCTGCGATGTCTCCAGCTGAGACACTTGGTGTGTGCTTAGCTTCAAGTCCAACCGTCAAGTATTTCAAGACATTCCGGAAAACAACCGTTATGTTGGACTGACTGTGCTTGTGAGTGTGCGTGTACGCTCGAATTAGTCTGACTGAAGGCTAGTAGACATCTGGGCCCGTATGTAAAAGT
>JACVVK020000118.1:892500-957500 GCA_018292915.2 Batillaria attramentaria | reverse complement strand
CGTGCAGACGTCAGCGTGAAGAACAACTGAGCACAGTGTTAATATCTGCTCATTTTGTACTGATTGTGGAAAAGGGCAGATGAGTAAAGGAAGATAAACCGTGAATAAAATAACTACTACTCACGAGAAATGTGTTGCTTGTTGTAAGCGCCTGTTCATCCTCTATTGATATTAGTCCTGCTTAGGAAAGGCGAGCGATTAAACGTAGATACAGGACAAAATGAATCAATAACTCACCAGATGCGTAGATATTTAGTTGCCAGCTCAGTCGTGCATGTTGAGTCCCAAGTCCCAACAGCCTATGCGTGTGATTGCAATCGTCACATATTCAGCAGCGCTGTATACCAAAGCCAAAAATATAACCAGCTTGGCGCTCTGTCATTGAATTCAAACCGACCGTGTTCGTATTTCAGGCACCCAACAATTCAGCACTGACATGATCAAAAAGCACGCATGCCTTACATGAACAACACACAGAAGCTCGACAAAATCCTCGCCAGTTTTGACTAGAATGAGCAGTAGTTATGTCACTGACTCAGTGGTTTTCCCAGGAGCTGTGAATTTGAAGCATCGGAGGGGCGGGTCAGGGGTAACGATAGGGTCGGGGTGACAGGGGGAGAGGAAACGTGCTGACGGGCACCCATATTGTACGGAACACAGCCCGTGCGTGTTGTCAAAGAACACACATGCAGGGGGGGGGGGGGGCTCAAAAATGCCTATATATTCTCTGTTAGCTTCAGGCAGCATAATCACTCCAAAAACTGCTTCAATCTGGAAACAAGAACTACCATGAACAGACCATTCAAGGGCACACACCTCAATGAAGTTTATACAAATTTAAATGTCTCCTTTCCGCTCACGCTTCACTGGAGTAATGCACGTATACTTTCTTTTGAAGACAGTCTGTAGTCTGAAGATTTCCGTACTGTGTTTTCGAAATTGGGACGCGGCTGAACCCAGTTGCTCGTCGTACGCTTTGTAATCTCGTGGTACAATGTGAAAGGGCGGGCTGACAGCTGACTGCACGACGCCTGCACAGGGCGTTAAGCTCTTGCGGCACATAGCGACAAAGTACACACACACACACACACACACACACCTCGTGACCACCTCTACATAAAAGAGAATGACAGCTGCTTTATTACATTTACACGATGTTTATTTAAAAGCAGCTTGGCTCAGGGCGTTATCTCACCTTTTACTTGAACTCGGCCCTTACGACATCCCTCCATATCAACACTTGCAGGAAAACCCCGTCAGATTTAGAGCGTCTTGCTAGCAACGCTGATAACACTGCTGGCATGTAGTTCACGGGGGTAAACCGGAGGACTTGAAGGTCAAGGAGGAGCCCGGAAACTAAGAGAAGCAGGCATTCAGGGTCCGTCCAAATAGTGCGAGGCGGTGCACGGATGTGCGCAGAAAAGTTTAATTATTGTTCGTTAACTAATTTTCTCAATGTATATCGGTTGTTGTTGTTGTTGTTGTTTAAGCACACGTATCAAGTATACTAACGGCACACATGTCCATAATATAAAGAGGCCAAATTTGATTTCGAAATGGACCCTCCATCTGCTTAATATTTAAACATAAGGAATAAAGTTTGCGGGTAGAAATATTGCTCAGTATGAATCATCAGTCACCTGAAATTATTGAGATATTTCTAGAATGCTATACAAATACGAAAAACCAATACACTATTTAGATATTGTAGAATGGTATAAAAATACGAAAACCAATAAATTATTGAGATATTTCTAGAATGGTACACAAATACGAAAACCAATATATTATTTAGATATCGTACAATGATATAAAAATACGAAAACCAATAAATTATTGAGATATTTCTAGAGAACGAAAACTAATGAAGAATATTGTTGGTATTAGTACAAAGAGCCGTACCACTTTCGTTACGCTGAGCTGCGCAGCTTTCAGTTGGATCGAAAGGACTCTAGTGACGAGTCACCCAGCAGAAAGAAACCCCGCCAATGCGTCTTGTACTGCAGAATTCAAAAGCTTTAGGATCGGCCTTGATTGTGAGAGGATATGACTTCAGGGCAGAGCTGTATGAAGAGCGTTGAAGTGAACTAGCTACTCCCACTCAACAGGAAGCAAAAATACATTTATAACAGTAGTACTATTAATAGTCACCAAAGTGAAAACCCTAGGTGTGAATGGTAGTCGTACCTAGGTTGTGTTTGCACAGCTAGGGTGCGAAGCAGTACTTTTCATTCACGGGAGAAAGGCAATTTTTCTCTGGTTCGATCCGTGAAAATGCACTTTAAATGTCTGTCACTAGTGCTGGATTTTCCCACAGTGTTAGCGTAGAAAAGAAAAAAATGAGCAGAAGTTAACGTCTTATGCTTGATATGTTTTGAGGGGTTGGGACTGGGTGAAGGAAGTGTGTGTGTGTGTGTGTGTGTGTGTGTTCAACCAATTTATTTGCCAATCCCAAGAAAAAGAGAGAGAGAGAGAGAGAGAGAGAGAGAGAGCAACAACTATAAACAAAAAACAAACAAACAAACAACAACAACAACAACAAGAATCTTTTTATCTTTTTAAGTGCCTTTTATTCAGCGCTGTCCAGTCACACAGCAAGACATATAGCAGTTCATACGCTGTAAACACTTGCTGTTCTTGTACTAGCGTATTTGTCCGATTGTAAACATCACAGGCCCTGAAGGTAGGGGGAAGAGGCGGGTGGGGGGAGGGTGGGAGGGGGGAGGATCCGTTACTCGACTGTTCCTATCGCTGTTTTTGTCGCGCGACCCGTGGTTATTTTCAAATTTGGTTTCAATCAGCGTTTGGTTTTGTGGCATTATTGGCGTGTTCTTTTTTGAACACCCAAAAAGCTTTCTTACAGAAAACCATCCTTTTGTTACTATTTAGAGGAGGGGGTGGGGTGGGGGTTAGCGTTGTGCAGAGAGTACATAGGCGGTCCATGTCACCATGACAAAGACGACAGAGGAAGCCACTAGGTTGAGGACCAACATTCTTGTTAGAGCCTACACTACGAGCAGAAGGAGATATCTGAGAGTAGAGGAGGGGGTGGTCTGTCGCTGACACAAAACGGCATGTCTACGACATGCTAATCTAATAACTTGGTCAAGATTATTATTTTTTTGTTGTTGTTGGTTTTGTTGTCTTGAGTTAATGCACATACCACGCCATTTTTATGTTGTTTTTATTGGCTGAGAATCTTATTTTTTTCATTGGTTTAGAATCTTATTTTTTTTATTCTTATCGTGTTTCGAGTAGTGAGTCTAAAGACGATTTTCCATTTTAAACCTGGATTATAAAGCATTTAAAAAAAATGGAATTGAATTAGATGTCGTATTGGCACATGAACCAGAGCGGTATGTCGCAAGGACAGTCGACGAAGGTTTTCGCAGTTTTTATGGCCACGCAATCTTCATCGGCGTTTCTGCCTTCTGAGGCGCTGTACCACATGGGGTCATTAAGGAGCAGCGGAGTACCGTCGTTCCAGTAGAAGGCTTGCTCCACGTCGATGTCGTTCGCTCCGATAAGGACTTTGTCAGGACAGTTCGCGTCTGAAAGACAGTGACGAATATTATTGCCACATGATTAACTTTGTGCAAGCTCTCTCTCTCTCTCTCTCTCGCAGCCTAGCAGACGACACGTTTACGCAGCAGTAGTCACCCTGTCAGAGGCCGCCTTCACCCATACATTTTTATCCGAAGTTTGCCTCTAATAGAGTCATTCAAAGCTGTTCGCATCCTCAAATGTTGTTTCAACAAATGGCCACCGTCATCTGGATTAAAGGCGTAAGTGGAATGAACCCGATAGACACGTGGGCCCTTGTTTCAAGATGAGAGTAGATTTTAAGTTACGCGCTCCATACATACATACATACATACATACATACATACGGGTGGGTGGCGTGGGTGTTTGGGAGTTTAACGTCCTTTTCCACCACAAACGTGTGATATTAAAGACGGGGCAACGATGAAAAAGCCAGCACAAATATTTGGCCCCAGCCGGGATTCGAACTCACGACCCGAGCATTGAGTCCAACGCTCTACCATTCGGCCACCCCGGCTCCCCATACATACATACATACATACATACATACATACATACATACATACGGGAGCCGGGGTGGTCGAATGGTAGAGCGTTGGACTTCTAGTGCTCGGGTCGTAAGTTCGATCCCGGCTGGGGCCAAATATTTGTGCTGGCTTCTTCATCGTTGCCCCGTCTTTGATATCACCCTATGTGGTGGAAAAGGACGTAAAAACCCCAAACACCCACCCACCCACCCCATACATACATACATACACACATCACTCCGCGTGACATACTAAATACATATATCACTCCGCGTGACCTACCAATCATTATTTGCTTCGCGATGTTATAGACGTCCATGGTCTTGACTCGCGCCAGCTTGGCTCCGTCCTGACGACAGTAGCTGTCCGCGTCTTGGTAGACACGGGGCTCTGTCACCAGCTTCAAACACAGCGGGGGGTAACGGGAACCGTATTCTGTGTAACCCTTGTCTGCTGGGCAGTCTGCAAGTTCGGAACCAGTAGAAGGATTAAGAAGATCGTCGGGGGTTCTCTCCGGGTACTCCGACTTCCTCCCCCTCTGCTTTGGAAATGTTCAGCCCACCAAATTTGAAAAATAAATGCAATTCTGAATTCCGAAATTTGAATAGCTGAGCTGACCTTTCGCCCCACGTGATTGTAATGTGTTTAAGTCCAGTGTGTGAGAGAATTCGTGTGATTGTGTGATTTTGTGTGTGCGTGTGTGTGTGTGTGTGTGTGTGTGTGTGTGTGTGTGTGTGTGTGTGTGTGTGTGTGTGTGTGTGTGTGTGTGTGTGTGTGTATCAGCAACGGTCATGTTTGTGAGCCTGTGCTATCAGTTCAGTAGGGGATATAAGATGCGTACTAACAGCAACATGCTCGTATGTTCTTTATGATTTTCATCCCGTATTTGTGTGGGAGCCAGCATAGCCGAATGGTAGAGCGCTGGACTCTCAATGCTCGGGTCGTGAGTTCGAATCCCGGCTGAGGCAAAATATTTGTGCAGGTCTTTATCTCGTAGCCCAGTCTTTGATATTACCGATAGGTGATTGAGAAAGACGTTAAACTCCTAAACACTCCCCACCCCACCCCTTCCCCAGTATTCGTGCCATTGAGATCTGTTTGTCTTTTGCGGGATGAGTTTGGGTTCCTCAAATGGTATTCTGTCCAAGCACCACAGAAGCCTGATGCCAGAATAGTTTCTTTGAATATCAGACGAATAGTCTGATGACGATAGTTTTTTTTTTTTTTTTTTATCATAGGACGGGCTAAATTTTCCATGTTCATAGGCAAGCATCTGTGTTACAAACGCACGTCACTGTTGATCTCCCGCAGAGACGATTTTGCAAGTATAACTCTGACAATGACGTAAGAAAATGTGCGTCATCGATTCTGACGTGTATGGTGCCGCGAACGCACTTCCCCACCACACTGAGTGCCGTCTTATAGTCCTATGATGTTGTTTCCATTACTATGGAAACAACATAAAAAAGGTATGCTGACCTTGCACGTAAGTGTTCCAGGACGAACTAGTCACGTCGTAGGTAGTGTTGTCTGTATCCAGACGTCCGCTCAACACACATGCGCCGTTCTTCGGATTGTGACTAAAAAGCACACACGTCTCCGTCGCAAGGCATGCGCGCGCACAATGCTTTTTGGTGCATGGCAAGCCAGGGCACGTGACTTCCGGTTCAGAATACGGCGACTGGTGAAGGATCCCAGGCTGTGCTCGGAACATCCTCGATCTCGCTTTGTCAGCAGATGATGGAATAATGATCCCGAAGTTCAAAAGAAGATGCAAACTTACTATGGCGACACGGAATTTAGGGCAAAACATGATGGCAGCGGCTGTAGGAGACGCAGTCACACGAGCTGAAAACATGAAATATCTCTGAAAACGCATTCGTCTATGCACAGAAAAGTTCTTACCCTGAATTCAGACTTTCTGTGTTAAGTCGGGGAAGTTAGCTGCCCGAGTAATAAAGTCCTTCAGATGATAAACATCAAAAGCAGATTCCATGATAAGTTTACCATTCCAAAGCAAACGCACAAGTGGACCAGAAACTCATTTTAAATGCGTTTAGTTGTAGAAACAGAACTATTGTGTATTCCAGTTTCTGTCACAAAAAACGTTCATGATTTAGTGTGGACCCACGTAAAAACAAAAGTAACAACAACAAAAACACATTTTCACCTTATTATTGTTCTCTCCGAGTACTCCGGCTTCCTCTCCCTCTGCTTTGAAAATGTTCAGCCCACAAAATACAAAAATAAATGCAATTCTAAACATTCCGAAACTGAAATTCCTGAGCTGGCCCTTAGCACCACGTGATTGTAATGTGTTCATGTCCAGTGTATGACAGAATGCGTGTGCTTCACGTGAGCATGCGTGTTTGGTTTTGCTCGCAGCGCTTTGAGCCAAATATCTGGGATAAAGCGCCTATATTAATGAGATTATTATTATTATTATTTACTGATTTCGTAGTGGTGGATAGTCCTCTGTACACCCCCACCCCCAACATAAAGAACACGAAATTAAACATACTTACTAATGTTGCTCACCTGATGTTGCAGAGTCTACAGCTGGCTCTGTCGAGTTCTAGGTGGCCCTTTACGTTGAAATGCCATTTTAAAGAGATTTTGTTTCCCAATATAGTATCCCATTGTTTCACATGTTTGTGCTGTATGACGTAGACACTGTCCGTGGGGAGGATTAGTGTACCCGTGATAAAACGCATCTCAGTGAAAACATTCTGTTTTTGAACTGCACACAGTGCATGACTAATATTTAACGCATTGTCGCGCAATGCCAGGACCTGACCCCCCCCCCCCCCCTTCCAGCCCTCCTCCTCCCCCCCCCCCCAACACACACACACACACACACACACACACGCACGCACGCACGCACGCACGCACGCACGCACGCACGCACGCACGCACGCACGCACGCACGCACGCACAAATCAGCAACACCAACAATAGTCAACAACAACAGGAAACCAGGTACATGTATATCAGTGAATACTGTATTCTTAAAAGAAACCATTATTTTATTGCGGGGATGGGAGTGGGGGGCCTTTTTGTGCATGCTTTCTGTTTTGGCTTCTTTCCCTTATTTTTTTTTCCTTTTTCTTCTTTTCCCAGTTGCATGCAGTTTTCTGTTTTGGCTTTTTCTCCCCCCCCCCCCCAATTGAATGCAGTTTTCTGTTTTGGCGTTTTTTATTTTTTATTTTTGTATTTTTTCCGCTATTGCAAGCAGTGTTTTGTTTTGTTTGTGTTGTTTTTTCCCTCCATGGTGCCACCATTCCCAGGCATATTCAAAACTGAAACATGCTACTGACAAACGGTCGCGGTTCTTAAAACTCACACGTATTAAACACAGATAAGCGTCTTAAAACATTACTCCATTATCCGATAAAACATCGTTTGATCTCCTTTGCTTGATATCCTTCATTTCAGTCTGCCCTCATCTGTGATAAAGGGCCCAAGCGCCACGATTTTGTCAAGCCATCTTTTTCCGGATGACAGTACATTTGGTTGGTATTGAGGACGAGCTACATTTTCTCTTACACTGTACCAGTCTGACAAACGTACCCGGTTTATTCCTAGAAAATACAGGAACCACCCAAGCAGCTTTCGACTCAATTTGTTAATGGCCGTAGGTAACTGTATTATACAGTTAAGAACCTGGCATTGTATATTTTTCTAGCTTTAAGAAAAAGACAACAGTTGCTCTGCTGAGTTGATATACTTTATATTGCACTCTGGTTATTATTTTTTTTTGTACAAGTATTGATGTGTATAAGAATGTCTGGACGTCACTCTGAACTTTGAATGGGCCTAAGGCCTATCAATAAACAATTCTGATTCTGATTCTGTTCACTTTCGCAAGGTTCCAATCTTTCGTGGTAATACTAAAATATTTAAGACAATCAGGTACTGATCAGTTTCAGCAAGATGTGAAGAAAAACCGGTTTTTATGACTGTGATAAGTTAAAAGCAGGAAATACGTGTTCTCCTTGAACCCCGTCAGTGCACCAAATCATTATTAATGGAAGCAATAGATGCGTTGGCTGACCCTGTTCTTCTCTCAAATGTCTTCCTCAGCACCGTGGGCATTGAGTTTGCGTGGAGCCGTGCGCTATACCAAGTCTTGCTCCTCGTCGTTCTCTTTGTCATCAAACAAAACGTGACTAACATAGAGTGTAACTATGTAAGCAAGAGAACTGTGCCTGCTACTGACTGCATCTGTTTTAACTCTTTGACGACGAAGCGCAATTTCTGACACACGATTTCCTATAGGAAATCGTGTGTCAGAAATTGCGCTCCGTCGTCAAAGAGTTAAGGAACAAAATGTTCGATCCTTTTTCTGTTACCGGTGTGCAGAGAGGGGCATTCGGTACGAGACTTATCCATTTGCAGGTTTCCTGCATGTCTATTAAAGAGACAGCTGAAAGTAATTATTTGTACTCCAAGTGCAAGTCGATCGGTGCTCCTTGAACTTTGTGTGGGTTGTGTCATCAGATTAGAGGGCTTGCGAGCGGCACAAATAAAACTCTTTATCATCCATGGCGGCATCTTTTTCTTTGATCTCTCCTGTGTAATAAGTGTCCGTATTGTACTAGTACTTGAGAAATCATGTGACAAAGAGCACGACATCACATGACAATCAGGCATGCTTCCCTGCAAAAAGGTTCTTTCTTTCAGAAAGAAAGAACAGAGATACAACCTTTTTGGCAAAAAAACCCGTCGTCATCGATGAGCAAGTACATGTATTACTACTCCTCAGGGAGAACTCGCTCCCGATGTCAACACCATCGACAATGAAACATTTTGACTCGGCATATCGGTGTTTCCAACTTCATAAACTCGTTGTACAAGTACAAAACAACAGTAGCCTGTACCTAGCAAGCAATCCTTACTCAAATTTTAACCAACACTTATCAAAATTCGTTCTCAAAAAGTTCAATCGAGGCTGGCGTCTCGCCGGCATGTATGCTGTTTACTGATTTGGCCGTGTGCTATCGGCGCAGAGAATGGCAGCGGATTCGTGATCTAGATACATCTCCGATTGAACAGAAGCTTCTTGAATCGTTTGAGTCATGCATGCAGTTATAAAATGTAGCTGCTGGGGGGAAGGTCACTTTAACCGGTGTATATGTACTACAAATATTAGAATAAACACTCACAAAGATTCAGATTTCGTGAAAATCGCAACAGGAAGAACCCCGCTTGAACGCGCCCTAATCGTACAAAGCGTGAACAGAGCTGTTCAGTTTTGATCGGTTTCGCATTCACCTCCCAAATTTACATTTCCTTGAAAGCGTCAGCATGTTTGTTTGCGTCTTTAGTGGAAGTTTAAAACTTGTGGTTTTGTTTGGATTTGAGTTCATGAGTGAATTGACACCGTCTTGACAGCATAAAAAGGCGCACTTTATTCTGTCGGCGTAGTGCTCTGCCGACGCACAAACTCGTTCGTCTGCTATGTGCAGCCGCTGTCGACTGTCAGTTTTTACTAGGATAAACGTTCAAAATATACTATAAATTGGCCCAAAAGAGGATGATAAAGCATTTACACCCCATCAAGCTGTGGGATACCGACTCGTATTTTGATCCAAGACGCAATCAACCCTTCGCTAAAGCTCAGGGTTGATTTGCGTCTTGGATCAAAATACTCGTCGGTATCCCACAGCTTGATGGGGAATAACTGCTAAGTATGTTATGATGTGCCGGTTTTGTTTTTTTTTATGTTGTTTCCATAGTAATGGAAACATCATAGGACGGGCTAAATTTTCCACGTTCATGGGCAAGCATCTGTGGTACAAACGCACGTCACTGCCGATCTCCCGCAGAGACGATTATGCAAGTGTAACTCTGACAATGACGTTAGAAAACGTGCGTCATCGATGCTGGCATGGGGGAAGGAAGTGCTGTACTTTAAAATACCTGAAACATACAAAGAGAACAATTAATAATAAAAAAGAACATCAGTGTGATGATTCATTACCTATTTCATAAGTGTCCCAGGAAGCTTGCAGACTGTCGTAACTACTACTTTCAGTTTCCGGTTTGTCGCTCAGTACGCATGCGCCCTCCGCTTCGCTGTGACTGAACAGAGCACACTGTCCGCTCTCTGCGCATGCGTTGGCGCAACGAAAGAGCGAGCAGCTTGTTTCCGAGCACGTGATATTCGGTTCTGAATGTGGCGACAGGTGAAGAATGCCTGGGATTTTCTTGAAGACGATTTGTTTCTCACTTGTTAAGACGGCAGATTTCATCAAGAGGAAACTCAGCAGGAGATACCGGAAGGCCATCGTGGTTCAGATTTCACACCTTAAAGGGAGTGGGGGGGGGGGATCACATCAAATCAACGGTATGGAACCCCTAGGCATGCTGCTGGTTTTGTTCCGTTTTACACAACAAATTTTCAGTCGAACCAAACATTGTACACTCCCACTTACACATCGCGTAATAGAGAAAAAAGCATTAGTTTTCATGATTCGTAAAGCATAACGAGTCAGAGAGAGAGAGAGAGAGAGAGAGAGAGATTCACCTTGAACGATGTTCAGACTTTGCAGACCGTCAGATGAGCGCTGATATTTTGACCAGTCACTCTGACTGACAGAGAACTTGGCCCGAAAACAGAGTTGGTCACGTGACCACACATCGATTCGACTGATGTTGTTAATTGCTTTCAATGAAAAAGTACACACAGGAACGTTATAAATCTGCTGGCGGTCTCCATGACCGTAATGTTTGCTGGAAAAAAAATGGCGGGTTTAACTACAATGGAAAATGTATCTGCAGGGGATACTTTAACAGGGCGCAAGAACGCTTTGTGTCGTTTCCTGAAGCGGCCAGGTAGTAGACGAAAGATAAAACTGATATGTCGGTAACATTTTGTATTGTCATGTTTTCAGAACAACCGTGGCCACTGATGATGATGGCGTCAAAAAATAAGGCTATTTAAACATCTGAATAGAGTTTTACTGTGTGTTTCGTTGTATGTAAACAAAAGGAACGCGATTTTTTTACATGTCATTTTTAGTGCTTAGCACGGCAGGAGCGATCACGTTCATTGCGTTTATAAACAGAGCGTGTTCTTGTGTGCTGTGCTGTGCTCTGTGTGTGTGTGTGTGTGTGCGCGCGCGCGCTTAGATGCTGCTATTAGAGTACACAGCTAGACGAAAACAAACTCATAAAGTACAATAACAGGACACCGATTGCTAAAAAGCACAAACAAACAAGGGTGGGTGGGTGGGTGTTTGGGGGTTTAACGTCCTTTTCCACCACATACGGGTGATATCAAAGACGTGACAACGATGAAAAAGCCAGCACAAATATTTGGCCCCAGCCGGGATACGAACTCACGACCCGAGCATTAGAAGTCCAACGCTCTACCATTCTGCCACCCCGGCAATCATTACACCAGCAATAATGGAAAAAAAATGGGTAGTGTTAAGTGTTCATGGTGTTGTAAGACTGGTGAGTGTAGTCGGAAATGGAGTAAAACTCTAGCCGTGACGAGAGGGTAGGATCAATCGTCGTTTTCCGGAGAAACAGGAACTCGCCTCTCCCAACGCCGAACAAAAAAATTCAATACGCAATGCGTGTAACACTAGAACTCATGGCTAGCTGCCATTATTGCTGAGATGGTTCTAACGGCAAAGTATAAATCGCGTACTATCTCGCCGGCGTTGTGATACATGATGTGCTTTGTCGCCAGAACAGTAGGGACTTGTTCAGCACCTTCCGCTATTATTCAGGAAAACCAGGGCCCGTATGTAAAAGTCGAGGTTAATTTAAGCCAGACTAGGACAAAAGAAACCCAAAAGCAAAATTAACTTAAAAAGGAAGCGAAGAAAGGAAGAAAAGAATCCTTCTATAACGGTTCAGGCACCTTGCTGGAATGGACCCGCTTCCTGATTTAAAACAAAAAACAATGGAAAATTCAACCCTAGAGCTAGTTTAGTTCGAGGTTAGACTCTAACCCGAGGCTAAAAGCCCTAACCTCGACAATTACATACGGGCCCTGCGACCATGCGATGGCCAGTACGGTCAACCCTCACTCGAGATTTTGAAATAATCAGCGCGTCCGATTAACAGGTGCGCTACTGAACGACCATCCCCGCTGTCGTGCGATTTTTTTATATATATTTTTTTTGTCCTGGCCACCGGGCCGCTCATCGGGGGTTTCTCGCCGCTTTCGTCCTTCCGCGTTAAAAAAATAAAAATAAAAATGATACGTTAGGTAGGTTTGGAAAATAGAGCTGGCTCGGCAGCTCTAAGATGGCATCACAACCGCTGATGCTCTAGTGGACCAGCACCAACGCTGAATCCCAGATACGGGCAGTCAGGCTCCCTCCCCTTCAGTCGTCGCAGGGCCAAGAAATCCTCCACGGGACAAGGGACTACAGGGCAGCTTCTGGCTCCCGAAAGCAGCCACTCGGGCTAGAACCCCTGTGCAACAATACACTATTGTAAGTCCTTGGGCTCAACTAGCACATACTGCCTATCTATGGGATAACATTAACCCATGGCACAAACCAGCGAACGCTCCTATGTTACGAACGCTAAAGGAAACTACACATACTATGAGACGCTAAAGGTAGAAGCCTACAGCTGTCACATCGGGCAAGTCAGCAAAATATACAGACAGGTCAGTGTTAACAAACTCACTGGTAAAACGGCTGATAACCAAACATACTTAGCCGACATAACGCTTCGGCCACAATAGTCAAGTTTCATCTTAACTTCCTGACCGTTGGTAATGTCTACACAAGAGAAAATAGCTGATCTGAAACATATTACGGGAAATAAGAGATATGAACTATATACCTCCATATGCAAGATGCGAGGGGTTACAAACGGTAGACCACAAAGACAGCGGACGAGAAGATATGCCAGTCCCTGGAACGGACGTGTCGGTACTACCGGGCCAAATGCGAATAACAAGTGAATCAGGATGGTTTTTATACTGTTAGGGCGAATAGGGTGAGTACCGCACAGGATACACCTGCATCACGTGTAAAACGGGTTACCTGTCTCGACTTTAACAAGGGAAACGGACAGGTCAGCATATTATACACAAATGTCCCGTGTAAAACCTTCATTAAGGGATACATGCGTGGCCCGTGTAGAAAATAAGGCACGTATGCCACACAGTACATAGTTACGATGCATACTGAAATCATACCAACCCGTCATACGGAAATCATAACGGCACATGATTTACCCAAAGTTACGCATCCGTGACACAAAGGCTTCAGCTTTTAAGGTTTGTTCCTAATGGAAGGCATTTACTCATTTATAGATTCGAGCGACAGCGGCAAATTCAAGTCAACATAACTTTATTGTCAATAAACATGATTTTTGCTTTGGTTCGTTTAAACAGGAAACGATAGATACAACAAGAGAAAATGTTACCCCGAACATACATAATGAATACTGCTTACACTTCAACACATAAGAAAAGTATTCGCAGTCTTACATGCACAAGTCAAGTGTATTGAATGGCCAAGGGCCTACATCAAGGGGCTGAGAATAACCTGCAAAATGACACTGATCATAATATCATCGATTATAATTTTTAGTGTCAAGATTAAACTAACTAAACGCGATTTCCCCATACAAAGGGTGTGATGTACAAATAAAGTCAGATTTCTCAACGTCATAGAATTCCTACTAGACATTAACAGTGTTACTTTAAATGCTTTAGGTTTGTTCGAGTACTTTCTTGCAATATAACGTGACCGTAATTCATTATAAAAAGGACATACCAGAAGAAAGTGTTTCTCATCCTAACTCTTACATACACATGTAAGGGAAATTAAAATCTACACTCCTAGTACATTAATAATACCCTGTAAACAAATTGTGAAGTAGATAAAATCCACGGCCACTATGCAACTGAAAATGAGTTACAGAGATCAAAGCGGATTTTCTCACACTTTGTCATTGAAACCAGCCACACCAACGGCACATAAAGTCGGCCATGCAAACAGTTGACACAATCTGGCGATCGATGAGCGACCCATTAACCAGCCAGCTTTGTCAACTTTGCTTGTACCCCTTTGAAAACACGTGTAGTTGTAACACTGCAGTTTACTAATTGGCCTCAAGGCAGGTGGTCCTTTGTAAACTCGAGCGAGGGAGGTAAAACTCACACCTTCGGCGTATGGCCAAGCAAACAGTTGTTAAAATGACAGGCTCATTCCAATACATTCTTTTGGTTTGGGTCTTATCACTGGTACTTGTTTTTGGTTTTTAATTGTCTCTGTCTGTCCTTTATCATTTTCACTTGTGTTATCTGTTCTTTAATCTGTGCTCTATTACTTTGTTGTTTACTTGTTGTTGTTGTTGCTGTTGTTGTTGTTTTTTGCGTAGTGTACATGGAGTGATTTTTTTTTTTATTTTTCATTTTTAGATCGTAAGGCGCCTAGAGCTCGCTCCTCGGGATAGGCGCCCTGTAATTATTATTATTATTATTTATTTAATTAAAATCGGTCTACCGACCCGCAATCACCTAACAGTAAAAAAAAGCACACACACAATAGCATGAGGTCTCAAAATGCCTGTATATTCCCTATTTCCAACAGCCTGCAGCCTGCGAATATTGAAATAAACGCGTTTAACAAACAAGACTTAAACACTCCTAAACTGGCAGATGAACGGACAGGCTCCCGCACAGTTCAGATCCCCAAGCCCGTCCGTCTTAGCCATGACACAGCGTTCGTGGTTCGAATTTGGTTCTCCCGCAGCCCACACACTGTCAGGCACCAGGAGAGGAGTACCATCGTTCCAGCGGTAATCTCCTTGCACGGCAGTGTCGTCTGCTCCCACCCACACGTACCCGCCAAGTCCTGAAGAAGTTAGAAGTTAGTTAGTTAGTTAGTTAGTTAGGGCTTAATGCCGCGCAAGACGTATTGGAAAATGTGAGAGTGATCATCTATGGCTATCTAAATTCTTACGAAGAGTGCTAAAGCCATTTGGTCATCTTCCACATACTCGAAGACGGTTATATGTTCATTAAAGAGAATTACAGCTGAAAGAAATTAACTGTACGAATCTGCGAGGTACAGACCATGCCGAGATACGCGCATGCGCCACGCACTCACAACGTCGCTGTTACTTTGAAGGCGGGGGGGGGGGGGGGGGGGGGGGTTTGGGGAGGGGTGGTTGGGAAGTGTGTGTGTGTGTGTGGGGGGGGTGCTCTCTCTCTCTCTCTCTCTCTCTCTCTCTCTCTCTCTCTCATGTACAGCCTCGTTTTGAATAGGTATGCGCATGCGAATGACTTCGCGTACCTCGACCTATCGCCTTGGCGTGTACCTCGATGTGTCGCATCAACTGTCGTTCGGTAATCCGTTTTGTTTCTTCCCTTCCCCCAACATCCAGAAATAGCTAAGTGTAGCGCCTTAGATAACAGAATGGCTAATCTGTCTGTTGATAAGTACATCTATTTTAAATTATCTAGCAAAAGTCGCAAACTGTGATCAGATGGAGCGGGTGTGGAAGATGAAGTCTGCGATTTTTGAATGTGATTAATTTGTGATAATCTTAGCAGCTATTTTAGATTATACCTACCTTAATACCAGAACTGTTTTATGTGATCTTTAAGTCATAGAAATCTCTATTGTAATTGTTGTGTTTATTATGTATTATCTTATGTGTATTTTTTTATTTGATGTGTATTAGTGTTTTTGTTTGTCCACCACACCCACATTTCCCTCTGGGATAATAAAATTGATTGATTGATTGATTGATTGATTGATTGATTGATTGATTGATTGATTGATTGATTGATTGATTGATTGATTGATTGATTGATTGATTGAAAAACAAACAAACAATGCACAGTTACACATGTTTGTTTTGTTTTGGTTATTATCTTGGCAAGAACTGGAGTTGGAGGTTTCTAAACTGATTTGACTTAAACTGAAAAAGACAATCACGTATATCAGATATCGCAGTCGGGAACAACATTCAAACACGGTGTACATCCGGAAGTTTTTGTTTTTGTTTTTTTTTTACATCCAGTAACTGGTAGTGCTAATCTCTAATATGGAGCTTACATGCACTAACTACTATACCTGCTCTGAGACTGTTGACAACATCCACAATCTCCTGTGTTTTGACCCTTGCCAGTCGGGCACCGTCCGCCTTGCAGTGGTCGTCTGCTGCAGTGTAGGTGGCAAGTGTGGACACGTATTTCAGACAGAGCTTCAAGCTGGACTGGGCTGTAGTATACAGCGCGTATCCTTCGCTTAAGGGGCACTCTGAAACAAAAGATAAAAGAGACGAACACTTGGCCACTTTAGCATTGCTTAGACAGCCTTCTGAATAGATTGAAAAAAATGAATGAATGAATCAACCAGTGAGTCAATCAATGCAAAGTGACTACTGTACCTCTCTTTGGTGCATTTTCAAGTCAAATTCAAAGTCAAAATACTTCATCGTCTGTTTAAGAGAAAATCTAAAACAGACAATCTTCCTTGGCTTCACATGATGCTCTGTCACAGAGTGATTGCAGATCTTGATATAAGATATCACGTGTCACAAATGACCAACAGCAGTTTTTCTTTGAGATGAGTGTTGCAGATTATATTTATGAATGTAATTAATTTATTCCTTTTCTTTCTTTTTTTTTTTTTGTGGGGGGGGGGGGGTAGGGGGTTGAGGATGGGGGTAATGTCTAAAACTAGCTGAAAAACAACGGGAACAAATTATAGAAAAAAAGAAAATTATATAATATCACGGTTACCTATTTCGTAAGTGTCCCACAAAGCCTCCAAAGTGTCATAACTGTTCCCCTCAGTTTCCGGTATGTCGCTCACCACGCATGCGCTCTCCGCTTCGCTGTAACTGAAGAGAGCGCACTGTTTGCTCAATACGCATGCGTTAGCGCAACGCAGGAGGGAACAACTTGTTTCCGGGCACGTGACATTCGGTTCTGAATGTGGCGACAGGTGAAGAATGCCTGGCTTTTTCTTGAAGACGATTTGTTTCTCACTTGTTAAGACGGCGGAATTCATCAAGAGGAAAGCCAGCAGGAGATACGGGAAGAACATTGTGGTTCAGATTTCACGCCTCCACTGTTTCGACGAGATTCTGGAATAATTATATAAGTACCGTGTGAAGAAGAGTACGGAACTGTGGAAAGTACCGCTCAGAAAATACAACCTATCTCAGTCATTTCCAGGGTGAGCCGGGGTTGCCGAATTGTAGAGCGTTGGACTTCCAATGCTCGGGTCGTGAGTTCGAATCCCGGCTAGGGCCAAAATATTTATGCTGGCTCTTTCGTCGTTGCCCCGTCTATGATATCACCCGTATGTGGTGGAAAAGGACGTTAAACTCCAAAACACCCACCCCCCACCCACCCACTCATTCCGAAGCCTCAGAGAATTTGGGAATGACGTTCACACCTCCAATTGCTTCCTTCGATGAAAAAGAAAGTCCAAATATGTAGACTATGCAGGGACACGCACCTGACAGGAGTTTAAGTGAGCATGCGGAGGGGGAGTTTGTTGGGGTGGAGGGGGGAGGAAGTCAAATTAAAATCAACGGGTATGAAACCCATAGGCCTTTTGTTGTTGTTGTTGTTGTTTTAGACATCGACTTTCAGTTGAACTAAACATCAAATACACTCAGTTGCACATCGCTTCAGACGGGAAAAACTTCAGATTTGAAGTTAGGCACGTAAAGCGAAAAGAACAGAGAGAGAGAGAGAGAGAGAGAGAGAGAGAGAGAGAGAGTAAAACTCACCTTGAAGGATGTGCAAAGTAAGTCCAGTTTGCTTGTAGACCGTCACATGAGCGCTGATATGTTAGGCAGGAACTCTGACTGGCAGAGAACTTGACCAAAAGCGGAGTTGGTCACGTGGCCACATATCGACCCCACTACAGTCGTTAATTGCTTTTGGTGTACAAGCACACACCGGAACGTTAATCTATTGGTTGTGGCTATGGGTGTTATGTTTGCTGACTCTGAATGGAGGCCGGGTTTCACTACATTGATCTACTGTATCTGTTGCCATAGTTTGACAGCACTTCCGGCACAAACACGCTTAAAATAATTTCATTTCGTTGTCAAGTACATGTGCCGATAACATGTTTTGTTACGTTCACGTTTTTAGAATGTGCAGGGTGTCAAAAATGCTTTTAAACATCCTAATGGATGGGTGGGTGTTTGGGAGTTTAACGTCCAAAACATCCTAATGGATTTTTTCTGTGTATATATATATATCTTGAAACAAAATTGAGTATGATTTTTAGGATATGTAGTTCTGTTTTACATGCGGTATGTGCAAAGCCAAAGCTAAAGCACTGACGTCAGCCATGCACCATCAAAGACTCTTGCTAAAAACGGGTGGTTTTAAGTGTTCAGGGTTTTGTAAGAACGGCCAGCGTGGTCGGAATAGACCGGGGAGGGGAAGCGGGAAGGAATATGGGGAATGAATCAACGTTTTCCGGTAAAAGGAAATCGCGTCTCCAAACCCTTGAAATGTCAATATGCACAAACGCGTAACATTAGCACTCACGACAAAGGCTCTGACCGAAGTGGTGACTGTTGTATATACAGGTTTATGGACAAAATGTGTCGCGAACCATCCCAGGTGTGGGACGACAGACCGACTTCCACGGTGGATTCGCTCCGGAATGAACATTTCGTCGAGAGTTTCTCTCTCTCTCTCTTTCGTTTACTTGCTGAACATATGCTGGGTCTTACCAACTGCAGTTTTCACTGTTCACTTATGTACTTAGGAAAAAGGTAATGCTAGCATATTCGTTGCGAACTTGTATGTATGTATGTATGTATGTATGTATGTATGTATGTATGTATGTATGTATGCAAGTATGCACGTATGCAGGTATGAATGTATGTATGTATGTATGTATGTATGTATGTATGTATGCATGCATGCATGCATGTATGTATGTATGTATGTATGTATGTATGTATGTATGTATGTATGTATGTATGTATGTATGTATGTATGTATGTATGTATGTATGTATGTAGGATTACACGTATTTGTACCTTAATGTTTTACCTGTATACCCGCCTGACTAGATGCCGTACTGTAACTGTGTATTTGTACAGAAACGTCATAAATAGAATTTAAAAAAGAAATCCTTAATCTTAAGAATAAGTACTCCAACCTTCTTCTCCCATGTCACACGTAGGCTTATGGTGCACGGGAGACGTTTTTGTTTGAACCAAGAGAGAAATGCCCCAAAGTGACACGATACAAAATATGACCATGAAGAAACAGAGCTTATGATTGTGCTGCCGTTGTCCCAACTCATGTCTCTTGCGTCTTCAATCAATCAATCAATCAATCAATCAATCAATCAATCAATCAATCAATCAATCAATCAATCAATCAATATCATTTGAAGGTCTCGCTTTTTTCGAAGCCGATTTTTTGGCCATTAAACCACAACAGGCAAAATGATTTTACTGAATTTTATTTCTCCATCGGGTAATGGTGACAGTTCAAGAGTAGAAAGTATAAAGTCAAACCTTTTAAAAAATGGAAGTAAAGTGCATGACTGTGGTCAAGGATACATGCATGAGTGGGGGAGGGAGGGGGTCAGCGTGCTTTTTCAACATGTATGGGTGATATCAAAGACGGGGTAACGAGCAAAAGGCCAGCGCAAGTATTTGGCCTCAGTCGAGATTCGAACTCACGACCAGAGCATAGAAAGTCTAACGCTCTACCGTTTGGCTATTTCGGCTCCACGGATAATACTTGAACCGCTGCATAAACAAATTTGAAATTATTATTACGAGTGAGAGGTTATGTGTCTAATGGTGAACAGTACCTTTGTTAATTTTAAGACAGGTTGCGCAATTTCTAAGGTTAGGCTGCTTTGTTTTGGGGGTTGATTTTGTTGTTGTTTTTGTCCCCTTTTTCAAACTGAAGTTGTGATCTCTAGAACACGTAAGAACCTGGACATAACCGATACAATACTACGATATGAATGTTAATAAACGGTCAGTAAAGTAAAAACGAAGCACACTCTATCCTTAGCGTCCACCTCGCAATATTCACAAGGACTGTGTTTGGGCAGCAAAATACGCCAGTCAGCTTGCAAGTACAATCAAACGTCCTACATCTGCATCTGACAGACAAATGGATGTTCGCGGCTACATTGTAAATCTGCTAGTTCTTTGCTTGGGTTGACCGCAACACACTCTTCGTCGGATCTCACTCCTTCGTCTGTGCCCCACAAGGTATCATTCAGCAGCAGAGGTGTTCCGTCGTTCCAATGGTGCTCTGCCTCCACGGCAATGTCGTCTGCACCAACCCACACAAAGTCGCCTTGGCCTTGAATGAAAGAGAGAGAATGACAATGACAATGATCTTCATTTTCCAACGGCAAAAGTTTTGGCAGAAATACCACGTTCGAAATTGCCGTGGTTAAATTTACGAAAATATGGGCAAGTTAGCTAGTTAGTTATTTAGGGTTTTACGCCGCGCAAGCAACAGAGACTATTTCGCGGCTAACGAAAATATGGGCAAAGGAAGGACAATCTAAGACCTACAGGAAAGAAAAGAGTGTACAAAGCCCAGACATTCCGGAAGCTGGGTCTTTCAAGTCACCATGTTTTGAGGGGAAAATGGCGGCTTACAAAGCTCTAAGACCGTTTGTCAAATGAATGGACGTTCCGTTTGGTTCCTTCTGCGACTTCTAATAATAATAAATTGCTTTTACATAGCGCAGTATCCTAGCAGATGCTGGCTCAGAGCGCTCTACAATTACACACACACACACACACACACACACACACACACACACACACACACACACACACACACATCACTTTCATAAAATACAGCTGGGATCTCGATAAAATGAGCTGGGGTGGGGGGGGGGGGGGGGGGGGTAGTATTTACAGATGGGTAGAGTTGTGCAAACAACAAAGACCATTTCGCAGCTAATTAACTAAGAGGGAGAGAAGGCTGACTGGAAGAAGTGGGTTTTTAGTTTGTTTTTCAAAAACTGTGAAAGATGGAGACTGACGGACATGTAGAGGAAGTGAATTCCAAACTCTCGGGACCTGGTACTGAAAGGACCTTCTGCCAAATGTAAGTTTCACACGGGGGATGGTGAGAAGTTTTTCTTAATTGGACCGGAGAGTTCTTGGCGGGTCGTAATAGTAGAAAAATAAAAAATAATACTTTCTTCAGTTTATGGCTTCCGGGCCTGACTGTACTACACACCCATCGACAACAACAGCCACCAATCTGCGCTGTCTGGATTGTCTTCAGTCCACAATCAAAATTTAATAACGTCGTCTGCTCAGTACGCAATACGCCTCTAAGTACGCAGATACAGACGGCAAACAGTCGCCACAATGGTTTCAGATGCTATATCGTGTCCAAAGTGACTGATGCACATATCAAGCCCATTGTAAGAAAAGTTTCCCACAGCGTTGTTGTATGCAGGAGAAATGTATTGAGAGTTTGGAGTGTGTAGATGCGATGTAACCGGGGTGAGCGGTGGTCTAATAGGTAGCGTGTCGGATTTAACCGCTGCGCTACTGAACGGCCGTCACCAATGTCATGGCGATGAAGCGTGGGTTCGAGCCCAGGTCGAGCTTGTGATCTGTGATACCGGTTTTTCCTGGCTGCCGGGCTGCTCATCGGGGGTTTCTCTCCGGGTTATCCGGCTTTCCTCCCCCAGCAAAAATTGTAAAAAATATAGGATAGGTATTGGGTGGCGCTGCACCGCGGCGACGCGCTTCCCCTGGGAGAATCAGCCCGAATTTCCCGAAAGGGATAATAAAGTAGTAATTTTTTTTTATTTAAAAAAAAATGAAAAATGGTAACAGTAAGAGGTGCCAAATGGAAGCTCATGATCTCAAAGCAAATGAAACGATGCACCAAATGGCCGTTTCAGTCGCTTTTTATACAGATCTTCGCGGCTTTTTTCTAACGCACTCTAGAAGCAACGACAGAAATGGTTATGTATATCATACGGAGATCCATCAGCGTGACCGTATTCCATTCATTTTAGTCTAAAGTTGCGCAGACTTTCAGATCATTAGACTTACGCTGCACTGATTAGCTGCATTGTAGCAAGTCAGTGCCGACGACATCGACTGATAACGCTTATGTATAACACACCTTCGGTAACAACATTGATGACGTCCTGGGTTTTCGCTCTGACCAGTCTTGCTCCGTTCGCCTTGCAGTAGTCGTCTGCATCGGAGTGGTTGAGCTTAAGGGAGACAAATCTGAGGCATAGTCTGGACTGGAAGAGCGTTTTGTATTGGTACCCCATCGACACGGGACATTCTGAAACAAAGCAGACCTCTCATTTCCGCCTCACGAACACATTTGAAAACACACAGATCGCTAACAGATGAGACAAAAATTAGTGTATTGAGGAAAGTACTACAAGTACAAGAATTGAACCGTGATTGGACGCAGGTGTTCGTTCTTGATAATTAAGCTTCCCTTTGTACCTCCTTATCATAATCAAGTTAGTATAATTGCCTTTATCTTTGTTAATGCCATTGTTAAAAATAAAAAAAGCACACGCTCACACTTGAATAATAAAGAGACTGAATTAAATTGAATTGAAGATGTGTTCATTCCTTACAGCGGCCTACCTTAGGGCAAACGGTCTTGAATAACAACAATAGCAACAACAACGAAAACAACAGCAACAACAAGTTTTCAAACAGACCTTTTGAGTCAGAGAGTGCACCGCAGACTTGTTTTTTTTTATACTGCATTTAGATTGTTGAATTAACCATTAAAAGGCCGTATATTAAAGCTTTTCTGTTCCTGTACGTGTCCAGCCGAAATTGTGAAACTGCCTAATTCATGAAATAGGCAGTGAATTTGTGAAATGATTTGTGAAATGATGTGTGAAATGATTTTGAATAGCTGGCTAATTTATGAAGTAGGCAGCCAGTTGTTAATTTCACTTGTTATGGAAACCAGACCAAGGTAAAACAACAAATAATTATAGAGTTTTAGGGGCTTGGTGAGCTGACGTGCTGCCTAGTTTACTGCCTTAAAGATCTAAGCTCCCAACAAAAAGCTTTCCGAAGTGTGAAAAAAATTTACAGAGTCGACCGTGCAAGCACAGCCAGCTCTGTCACAGTTGCAGAGTTTTCAGCGTCCCTGAAACCCCAATAAAAGCTAAGGGCAGCCTGATTTCACAGCTCAGTTTGCGTTTTGACACTGAGCGAGAAAGGTCGTGCAGCACTCAACATCCGCTAGACACTGTGGCGATGTGTCTCGCCCACTGACCAAAAGCCAAATAGTGTCACGGCAAACTCGTGCTCTGGTTTTATAAGGGTCGCCGAAGCGCTGAAAACTCTGCAACTGTGACAGACTTGCCTGGATTATGCACAGTCGAAGGAGTCGCAGTTTTTAAAAAAAACCGCAATGTTTGCGGCTTTTTGCTGAGATTGCAGACCTTTAAATCACTGCTTTGACATATCAATGCTTGGATCGTGAGTTCGAATCCTGGCTGAGGCCAAATATTTCTGCTGGACTTTTTCGGACGTAATCATTACCATTTTCATAAGTATCCCACACGGCGTTAGGCGTGTCATAATCAGTCCAATCCCATTCCGATCGTTCGCTCAGTACGCATGCGCCCTCTTTGTGACTGTGGCTAAACAGCACGCATTTCTCGCTTTCAGCGCACGCGTAGGCGCATCGCATGTAAGAACAGCGGGTTTGCGGGCACGTGATATCCGGTTGAGAATACGGCGACCGGTGGAGGATGCCAGGCTTCACTGTGAAGGTGGTCTGTTTCTCGTCGGCAGTACACAAGGTGGTGAGGACCTGGAGAGCGGAGACAGCCAGGTGCAGAGAGGACATTGTTGTTCAGCTGTAATGCCTCCAAAGAGGGAACGTCTTTTTTGCTTGTTGTTGTTTTTGTTGTTGTTCTAGAATATTGTTGTTGTTTAGAATGACTGAACATGTGGATATATGAGATAACTGAAAGTGATGCTGTGAATCAACCCTTGGCTGTTTCAAAGTATCATCTGAAGATATCTGCAAAGAAAACAAAGTTTTATTCTGTAAATATGCCAAGACGATCATTTTTTTTTTTTTTTTTTTTTTTGCTGCCACAACTCTTTGCCGGCTCCAGTGGTATTCCTCCCTGGTAATGAGTGAAATCCACGGAGGGCTCGGAAGCTGAAGCATTTTTTTTTTGTTTATTATGCATGATGATGGAGATGAGGATGATGGTAAGATGATGATAAGGAGGTCCGTGTGGTTTGGGACTGCGGGACACAGGGCCGCATTCCGCGCTTCCTGTCATATATATCCCGGCATTAACCAGGCCCGGGAACTACGGCACCTGCGGTGCCGGCCGTGTAATCGTCCACATCATAAGACGTGTCATACTACGGGAAGCACCCCCAAAGTCGCACCCGTGAAGTGGGTAAAATTCGGATGTGTGGCAACAGCCTCCCCATTGGGCCCATAGCACACCCGCTCTGGGTATGAGCCAACCTAGGTAGGAAAAATCCCGCTTGCTTCGGCTGGGACTCGAACCCGGGTCCCCCGGTCCGTGGTCCTAAGTGCTAACCACTACACTACCGGAGCCGGTACGATCATCTAATTTTATTCAAATAGCGTTCCATTCATTTCTTTACTCCAGTACCCAAAACATTTAGAGGAGATGATTAGTGACATGTTGAACCAGAGCCCAAACAACAACAACAAAATTTGCAAACAAGTAACAATCAACACAATTTTGCAAATAAGCACAAAAAATAGCAAACAAGTGAAAAATACTAATAAACATTTCATGGGTTACAAATTAAAGATAGTCAAGTGTAATTATTGATTAGGTCACATAGCCTCTAGACGGCGACAGTTGCGCACATGTCTTTAAACTGTACAAAACCTTCCAGGGATATTTTTCGTTTGTGAGATAGGGTAAAACTCACTTTGAAGGACGTTGAGGTTAAGTCCAATTTGCACACCGTCAGGTGAGCGCCGATTTTACTTCCCACAAGGTTGTGTTCCTGGGTCAATGCACGGTAGGAGTCTGGTCATACTCTGATTGACAGAGAACTTTGGTTGAAATAGAAATGGTCACATGGCCGCACGTCAGCCGTGGTGTCGTTTATGGCTTTTAAAGTGAAAGTACACACCGGAACATTCATCTTTTGGCAGTCTCCATGGATGCAATGTTTGTTGGCAACTTTGGCTGGTTTGGCTACAATAGAAGCTTTATACGCAGAAATCTTTGGACGGACGTCGGGCACAAAATATACTCTTACAGTCGTTTGCTGAATTTGACCACTAATGGATCAACTAATATGCCAATAATGTTTTGTACAGTCACATTTCCAGAATAGCCATGGCGTTGAAAATACGTTTGCCTAAACATCATGTTAGTAAAGTTTAACCGTGTGATTTTTGCGTCATGTCATTTTATGTGCTGATTGCTGGGCAAAGGCAATTACGTTCACTGATAAATAGAGTGTTTTTCGTTCTTGTGTGTGTGTGTGTGTGTGTGTGTGTGTGTGTGTGTGTGTGTGTGTGTGTGTGTGTGTGTGTGTGTGTGTGTGTTTAGTTTCTTTTTTACACAATACTGAAACACATCTAAAACACCTTAGGACAATTTAACAACAACGAGGACAACAACGAGAACAACTACCACCTCCACCACCACCACCACTACCAACAACAGCAAACCATTAAAAAAACAAAAAACCGAACTTATCCCAACAAAACAACAAACGACAACAACAAAACACTAACAAACAAAACAAAACAAAAAGGAACAACAATATAACAATCACTGACGTAATATAACAATCACTGACGTTAACCACGACACCTCACAATAAAGACTGGATCTGCCAGCTGAAAATGGATGGTGCTAGGTGCTCACGGTGCTGTTATACGACACGGCGGTCGAAGGGGGGGGGGGGATTGATATGGAGAATCAATCACTGTTTTCCGGTAACATTAACTCGTGTCTCGAAACCCGGGACAAAAATGTCAATACCTAACATTAGCACTCAGATAGCTGTAGTTGTCATTATTCCTGAAATTGGTACGTAGGTCTTGTTGCTGGTGTTGTTGCTGTCTTTGGAAGGTGCATCTTTCGCCATGAAACCACAACAGGCTTTTCAGCAAAATTATTTTACTGCATTTTATATCTCTATCGGGTAACTTTGACATTTTAAGAGTAGAAAGGATTAACTCGAACATTTTAAAAAATTGAAACTGAGTGCATGTGGTCAAGGATATACATGTATAAAGATACTCAAATACGTCTAATTATCTTGTCGCTCCTCTCCAATATACAAATTCCTTTTAAGGCCGGAGCGTGCCCTCTAAGATATGCAACACATAATAATCACACACACACACACACACACACACACACACACACACACACACACACACACACACACACCAGCCATCGTCAGTCTTCCTCCACCTTCTCACAAATCAAACACATAGCATGCCACCGACTCACACTACTTGTCTACACAATACAACCCCAAAATCAGCAGCTGCTTTTGCCGAGGGCACTTTATTCCGACCTTAATGTGCCGAAAATGACGGGAATATTTTTGTCTAAGCTGCATGGAGTCAGCAAAAATTGACTGTGCAGAAGTAGTAAAGTAAATGTCACAAGTATCGCACTTATCTGATAAAAGTTACTATTATATAGTTCGAGCCCGGTGGCTTAAGGTGACAACAGCATAATAGCAATGCAATGAGAAGCGTCTTGCAAAATTATAGCCTTGTGTTCGCCGTCATTGCTAAGCCATGAGCGAGCGCATAAGTCAACACAACACACACCAAACAAAGGAGAGCAAACATTAGATCTTACTAACGCGGGAATCGGATGATACTGGAACCGCTGTATAAGCAGATTTGAAATTGTAATTAGAAGAGAGATATTTTTTTTTACTACTTTATTATCCCTTTCGGGGAAATTCGGGCTGCTTCCCCCGGGGGAAGCGCGTCGCCGCGGTGCAGCGCCACCCAGTACCTAACCTATATTTTTTACAATTTCGCTGGCGGAGGAAAGCCGGAAAACCCAGAGAGAAACCCCCGATGAGCAGCCCGACAGCCAGGAAAAACCGGTATCATATACAGTGTATCACAAGCTCGACCTGGGCTCGAACCCACGCTTCATCGCCGAGACACTGGTGACGGCCGTTCAGTAGCGCAGCGGCTAGCTATGTGACCACCGCTCACCCCCATATGTCTTATGGTGAACACTGAACAGCACATTTGTTAATTTAAACACATTTGTTAATTTAAATACCATGTTGCTCATATTCTAAAGGTTGGTTGCATCGTTTTGGAGTTTCTTTTTTTTCTTCTTCTTCTTTTCCCCCCTTTTTCAAACGTAAGTTGTGATCTCTACAGCACGTAAGAATCTGGACATATATTACAATATGAATGTTATTAAAGTAAAGTAAAAACAAAGCACACCCTACCCCTAACGTCCACATCGAAATATTCCAAAGGACTGTGCCTAGGAATCAAAATATACTGACGTCCAAAAGAAACGCGAAAAATATCTTCCATCTTTCAATTCATTTTTTTCCGGTATTAACAAAAGTTGCGTTATTTTTAGCACCCAGTATATCAAGACCGATGTTTGAGGGAAGCGTTCTGTGAATTTTACCGCATCAGCGCACTTGCAGTCCACGTGAAGCCCGAGTTAGCTGTGACACATTTCGTGTGCAGTTCAGCTGCATGTGCAAGCAAAGCACAAAATCTGAGCAGTGAGTAGTGTCCACTGTCACTAGGGGATAAAAAGGGCACAAAGATACAGGTTTCATCAGTCCCTCATTCGACGCTATCACGATGCCACGACTCACTTCTGCACAACGCGAGAGGGCCATTGGACGTCTGCAGTCTGGGAAACCGTGAACCAGAAACCGTGGCTGCGACTTTCCAATGCCACATTTCCACCATTTATAGTCTCCAGCATCGGTTCGTGACAACTGGCGCTACTGCTGATGCCCAGCGGAGCGGCAGACCTCGAGTGACCACGCCAAGGCAAGATCGCCACATTTTCCGCATCCATGCTCAAGATCCCTTCAGAACAGGTGCAGAAACAGCCAGAACTGTAATAGGGACACAGCAGGCACCCATTTCTAGGCAAACGGCCAGCCGGCGACTGCGCTCCAGGGGGCTGAGGAACTGCCGTCCAGCCAGGGGACCCGTCCTCACCGTGCGCCATAGACAGGCACGCCTGCAGTGGGCGCAAGGCCACCTCAACTGGAACAATGTTCGCTGGCAGAACGTGCTTTTCAGCGATGAAAGCCGTTTTCTGCATTGACCATGCCGACGGGCGTGTTCAGGTATGGAGAAGAAGAGGTGACCGCTATGCTGACAACTGTGTCGTGGAAAACAACGCCTGGGGTGGGCCCAGCCTCATGTTGTGGGGCGCCATCGGCCACAACCAGGTGCTGGGACCCGTCATCTTCCAAGGCCTGGGTCCTGGACGCGGCAACGGCATCACAGCGCAGCGGTACATGGACCAGGTGCTGCACCCTCATCTGCTGCCCTTTTTTCACGCCCACGGGAACTGGGTTTTCCAGCACGACAGCGCGCGCCCCCACACTGCCAGGGCTACCCAGGACCTCCTGCAGCGCTCGGGCATCCAGGTGATGCCTTGGCCAGCGTTATCTCCTGACATGAACCCTATTGAGCAATTTTGGGATTTGCTCCAGACACAGCTCAATAGGGTGGTCCCAAGGCCCACAACTGTCGCTGAACTTGATCGGGCCGTCCGGCAGGCCTGGGCCAACATTCCCAGGGCAGCCAGCAACACGTTGGTCCGCTCAATGACCCGCCGCTGCCAGGCCGTCATCGATGCTAATGGTGGCCATACTCGCTATTGACTGTTCTGTTAAGCGCAAATGGCGCATCGTCACCGCAACCTTACTGTGTTATGGACAATACGTCAGTGTTGTGCTGTACAAAAAATGGACATTATTAATGAAATTTGAATTTTGTTACGATTTTTTTCATTATGCAATAAATGGAACTAGACACTGTTTTTCGCGTTTCTTTTGGACGTCAGTATACATCAATCAGCGTTCAGATACATGTACAATCAAAGGCACTAAACCTGCATCTGACAGACAAACGGCTTTTCATAATGACATCCTAAATCTCCTAGTTTTTGGGGGTTCGGTTTGATCATTACACAGTCTTCGTCGGATTTCACTCCTTCGTTTGTGTCCCACAAGGTATCATTCAGCGGCAGCGGTGTTCCGTCGTTCCAGTGATGCTCCTCCTCCACGGCAATGTCGTCTGCACCAACCCACACAAAGTCGCCTTGGCCTTGAATTAAAGAGAGAGATTCTGTGTAATTATTGTTCGGGTCACACAGACACTAGACGGCGAGAGGTGAGCACAGGTTTTCAAACTGTACACTACACGACCATCCAGAGACATTTTCCGTTTGAGAGAGAGAGAATGAATGAACTTTAATGAATGAATGAACTTTATTTTACAAGGATATAAGTGTTAAGCACAAGTGCTTATCTTACAACTTGTCCTTGCTACAGAAGACAACAACAGAAAAGAACTAAGAAGTAAGAAGTAAGAGAGAGAGAGAGAGAGAGACAGAGGTTTTGACGTTCGAACTTGCCGTTGCTAAACCACGAAAATATGAGCAAGGTAGGAAAATCTTAAGTTGGAAAACAAGTTACATATTTTTTAAACTCAATGAACACACACACACACACACACACACACACACACACACACACACACACACACACACACACACCACAGAGATGGCAATCTATTTGAGTCTTATATACTGCTCATGGAGGGGGCACATTTAACAGATCTGTGTACAAACTTCATCTTCATCATTCAAAACCTTAAGACACAGTCCAAGCGAAGGAGTTGATTTAACAGCTCATGATAGAGTATTCCAAAGGGAAGGACCTGAAAATGATAGACGGAAAGTAAGAGAGAGAGAGAGAGAGAAAATGGCTACACTCCACGGCAGACGACGTCGGCTAAGAATAGCAGACCTTGGGCAACAACATTGATGATGTCCTGGGTTTTCGCTCTGACCAGTCTTGCACCGTCCGCCTTGCAGTAGTTGTCCGCGTCGGAGTGGTTTGCCGGAAGGGAGACAAATTTCAAACACAGTCTGGGCCGGAGGAGTGTTTTGAATTCGTACCCCTTCGACACGGGACACTCTGAAACAGAGCAGACCGTTCATTCGACCTCTCTTACACAGTCGAAAACATACAATTCTAAATAAGACAAATATAAGAAAGGAATCACAAGTAAAAGGATTCAATTCAAATTCAATGGTAATTAAACTGAAGTGTAATTCCACTTGATAGTTAAAAAAACTTCCCTTTGAATTTCACTCTGATAATAAAGATAGTATCGTAGTCTTACTCTTCGTTAATGCAACTATTAAAATAAATAATACTCAAATTGGAATTGAATTAATTGAACTGAATTAAAATTTTGTTCATTTTTTTTTTTTTACAGCGGTCTACCTTAGGGCAAACGGTCTTTCCAAACAACAACAAAAAGAAAAGAATACAAACGACATTTCGAACATAACACGTACCTATTGCGCCAGTGAGCTCCACGGAGACTCTTCAATGTATTTAGATAGACAAATCAACTGTGAGAGATTTTCTGTTCTTGTATATATGTATTTTGCGGAACTGCCTAATTCATGAAATAGGCAGTGACTTAGGCTCATTTGGTATAGTTCGCCCGTGACTGAGGGGGTGCAAATGTATACCAGTCAATTCCGTTATTATTTCGCATAAAGTAAAGTCGTAGAACGAAGTCAGCAGCCACGTGACTTCACCTCGCCAGAACCCAAAATACATTTGCACCCCCTCCCCTGTTGCGGAGATACAATCGCCCCCTGGACGACTGGAGTTTATTTGCCCCTCCTGCGCATGAGTGGTATACATTTGCACCCCCTAACGGGCGAACTATACCAGCTGAGTGTGGCTTGGCCTATAAGTGTGAAATGATTTTGAATAGCTGGCTAATTCATGAAGTAGGCAGCCAGTTGTAATCAGACCACTTGAAAACTAGACCACAGAAAACACAAGTATAGAGTTGGGGGGGGGGGGGGGCTTGGTGAGCTTGACTGTACGGGTGCCGAGTGGTAATTTCTCTCTTTTGATTCTTGAGTTGGCCATGTTAGTCGTGAACATCGCTGTCTTGAATACTTATATACAAAAAGTTCGTTCGGGTGTAATTATAACCTCTTTCATAAGTATCCCACAAGGCGTTGGGCGTGTCGTAATCAGTCCCATCCGTTTCCGATCGCTCGCTCAGTACGCATGCGCCCTCTTCGTGACTATGGCTAAACAGCACGCATTTCTCGCTTTCAGCGCACGCGTAGGCGCATCGTATGTGAGAACAGCGGTTTTGCGGGCACGTGATATCCGGTTGAGAATACGGCGACCGGTGAAGAATGCCAGGCTTCACGGTGAAGATGGTCTGTTTCTCGTCGGCAGTACATAAGGCGGTCAGGACCAGGAGAGCGAAGAGAGCCAGGTACAGAGAGGACATCGTGTTCAGCTTGTAATGGCTCCACCGAGTGAACGTCTTCTTTTGTTTGTTTGTTGTTGTTGTTGAATGTTGTTGTTGCAGAATGTTGTTGTTGTTGTTGTAGAACGTTGTTGTCGCAGAATGTTGTTGTTGTAGAATGTTGTTGTAGGATGTTGTTGTGGAATGTTGTTGTAGAATGTTGTTGTTGTTCTTTAGAATGATTGAAAATGCGAAAACTGAATGCGATGCTGCTAACCAACCCTTGGCTGTTTTAAAGTATTGTTGGCGATATCTGCAAAGACAGTAAAGGTTTATTTCTGTAAGTATGCCACACGATCATCAACTTTAATTCAAATACCGTTCCATTCGTTGTCTACTCGAGTACCCAATGTGTTAAGAGGAGATGAGTAGTGGCTTTTTATGCAACACACACACACACACACACACACACACACACACACACACACACACACACACAACACACACAGACACACAAAAGAACAAGAACACCACCAACAGCAAACAAAAACAAACAAAAGAAAACAAGACACCAAACAACAACAGCTTCAACAACAAAATCTGCAAACAAGTAAACAACACAAATTAAAACAAATTGAAGTTAGTCTGTGTAACTATTGTTCAGGTCACACTAGACGGCGAGAGGTGAGCACAGGTCTCGAAACTGTACAATACAAAACACCCAGAGACATTTTCCGTTTGAGACAGAGAGAGAGAGAGAGAGGAAGAAACGTTATTTATGAACGGTAGAAGTTTTGTCAGAAGAGAGAGAGAGAGAGAGGAGGAAACGTTATTTATGAACGGTAGAAGTTTTGTCAGAAGAGAGAGAGAGAGAGAGAGAGAGAGACTCACCTTGAAGGATGCTGAGGCTGAAGTCCAGTTTGCAGACCGCCAGATGAGCTCCGGGTTATGTGCCTGGGCAACTGCAAGGCAGGAATCTGGCCATACTCTGATTGACAGAGATCTTTGGTTGAAAGAGAAATGGTCACATGACCGCACATCGACCGTGGTGTCGTTCGTGGCTTTTAACACCAAAGTACACACCGGAACAAGCATCTTTTGGCAGTCTCCATGGAAGCAGTGTTTGTTGGCAACTTTGGCTCGTTTAGATGCAATAAAAGCTTTTCCGTAGGAATCTTTTGACGGGCTTCGCGCACTAAAACATAATATATATGTCGATAACGTTTTGTATTGTCGTGATGTCAAAATATAAGGCTACCTGAATACCTTAATAGAGTTTCGCTGTGTGAATTTTGTCATGTTCTGTGCTAATTGCAGTCCCATTCACTGATAAATAGTGTTTTTTCGCGCACGCGCGCGCGCGCGCGCGCGCGTGTGTGTGTGTGTGTGTGTGTGTGTGTGTGTGTTTAGATACTGTTTTTACATAATACCGAAACAACTCCAAAACATTTTATAACGGTTAAACAACAACAACAACAACAAAACACACAATAACAACAACAACAACAACAAAATACAGTATACGCCGGTTATAAGAAACTCGAGGGGGGTGAATTTTTTGGTTTCTTATATCCGAGTTTTCTTATATCTGAAAGTCGGATATAAGAAAGTATTTTGAAAAATATTTCTTATAACCGAGTTCAGTGAAAAAAAGGTTTAAAACATTTCTTTTTTCTCAGTTCGTGTATGTTTTGCATTAAATTAAGAAATATCTGGTTTCTCTTAAAGACCTGCACAGAATATATATGTGTAGAGTTAATATACACCAGTGCGCTTGTGTCCTTCAATGTCAGATTTTTTTGTTTGAACATGAAAATACTGTTTTTGCTTCCCAACTGTAGCGCTGGCGGTCATGTGGTAAGAACTTGAAAAAACAAAACAAAAAGAAAAAACAACAACAACCAAACCAACCAACCAACCAACCAACCAACCAAACAAACAAACAAACAAAAAAGAACTAAGGGGAGAGAGAGAGAGAGAGAGAGAGAGAGAATTCCCTTGTATTTATAGGATATATAAAAAATTAAAGCACCAACTTTTGATCTATAAAACACTCGTCCCATTAGAGTATGATATGCGATGCTTTCCGTGTCTAATTTGGCTGAAAAAAGCTGCAAATTAGCTTTTTTTCTGTTGGGAGGGGGAAGGGGGATGGAGGAAAGATGGACCACGTATATTGTCAAAGAAAGGAATTGATCAACAGTTAGTCTAATACTGATAGTTTTATTCTCCTTAACGCGAGCCCTGTAGACAGAGACAGACATACAGAGAGAGAGAGAGAGAGAGAGAGAGAGAGAGAGAGAGAGAGAGAGAGAGAGAGACTGAGCTCCCAATCCGGCAAAAAAACAAAATAATAATAAAAACAACATATAACAATAGAACAACAAAAATGCATCTCGTATTTTTTCTTCTTGCCAACATTCAATTTTGCACGGAACACAATGGTAAAGAACCAATTCAAGAAAAGAAAATCATGCGCCATCATGTGCCTGTCCTAAGTGACGTCAGACCTGACCTGTTTTCTTAGAATGAGTGAAATTTTCTTGGAAATGTACTTTCGGTTTCTTACAATGAGTGAAATTTTCTTGGAAATGTACTTTCGGTTTCTTATATCCGAGTTTTTGTATCAAGCGGGGCAAGAAATTTGCTTTCCTAAAACCGAGTTTTCTTATAAGCGAGTTTCTTGTATCCGAGTTTTTGTAATACATAATAAAGAAGAGTTTGGCCGGGGGGAAAAAATTCGTTGGCAATAACCGTGTTTTCTTATATCCGAGTTGCTTATATCCGGCGTCCACTGTACAAAGAAACAGACAAACAAAACTAAACATAACAAAATGGAACAACAATGACAGCGACGTCATTGACGTAGGCCACGACACCACACAATAAAGACTGTTCCTGTTGAAAATGGTTGATGTAAGGTATTCACGGTGTTGTAAGACTACCAAGTGTGGTCGGGAGTGGAGTTACTTTAATCGTGACGGTGTGTGTGCGTGTGTGCGTGTGTGTGTGTGTGTGGGGGGGGGGGGGGGGATATGGAGAATCAATCACTCCTTTCCGGTAACAGGAACTCGCATCTCGGAACCCGGAACAAAAATGTCAATGCATAACATTAGAACTTGGAGAGGGGGGTGGGTGGGTGTTTGGAAGTTTAACGTCCTTTTCCACCACATAAGGGTGATATCAAAGACGGGGCAACGATGAAAAAGCCAGCACAATATTTGGCCCCAGCCGGGGTTCGAACTCACGACCCGAGCATTGGAAGTCCAACGCTCTACCATTCGACCACCGCGGCTCCCCAGAACTCGGGGAGCTTTTGTCATTATTCTTGAAATCGACAGTCTCATGGTATAGTGCGTTTGTCCGTGGAAAAATGTTGGTTTTATTTCCCCGATTTCCAGCAAACGATACATTTTCCTTGGTCATTGTCAGAAGAAAAAGTGTACATGACTCAGAGACCAAACCGAATTCCATTTTTATTTTCCTCTTTCTAACAGCGTTAAGCCTCCACCATCGGTGTGACTAGTAAGCATGACTGAAAAATACAAAAATCAACCCTAACAAGGCCTTCATGGCGTCTTCCGGCTCACTTTTCTCTAAACAGAGCATACATTTTGTGCTTGTAGACTTTTCATAAAGTGAACAGTTTCAGAGGTATCATCGGGGAAAAAAAAAAAAAAAAACCCTTACATTTTGTTTCGGCAAACTGACCAAACTGATGACAAAGTACAACGTAACACCTCTCAGGTGACATGCTGCTTGGCGTAGCTTGCCGCAAAAGAATGTGTGAACTCACTCATAGATTCTCGCCATTATTTAGGAAAACTAGAAGCGATGCGATGGCCAATTCGGCCCTGGCTTAATTATGCCAGATTTTGAAATGCCCGCGAAGCACACTTCACTTTATACATGCGCGCACCACTCCATAAGCTTTTCTCTCATAGCATAATAAAAGTAAGTCATGTTTGATTTTATCTAAAATATGAAAAGAAAATGTGTAGAGCTGGACAGCTTTATTACTGGACAGTGCAACAAACAGGCTCTTCCGATCAAATGCACAAAACATTCTTTCTACATATCACTACGATAGACCATTTGAAGCATACATGCGCACTTACAAAGTAGTCGTTACAACCAGTCTGTTAAGCCTAGCGCACTTTGTACTGGCGAGTTTAACTTGTTCTGCACGAGCTACGACTAACCGTATCAAGATTTCAGTCCCCACTGCCGCGCTACGACTAGAGCCGTAACAAGATTTCAGTCTCCACTTCCGCGCTGCAATTATAATCGCAACAAGATTTCAGTCCCCAATGCCGCGCTACGACTAGAGCCGTTACAACATTTCAGTGCCCACTGCCGCGCTGCGACTGTAGTCGTGACAAGATTTCAGTGCCCACTGCCGTGCTACGGCTATCGTAACACGATTTCAGCCCCTAATGCCGCGCTACGACTAGAGCCGTGACAAGATTTCAGTGCCCACTGCCGTGCTACGGCTATCGTAACAAGATTTCAGCCCCCATTGCCGCGCTACGACTGTAGTCGTGACAAGATTTCAGCCCCCATTGCCGCACTACGACTGTAGTCGTGACAAGATTTCAGCCCCCACTGCCGCGCTACGACTATAGTCGTGACAAGATTTCAGTCCCCACTGCCGCGCTACGACTATAGTCGTAACAAGATTTCAGTCCCCACTGCCGCGCTACGACTATAACCGTATCAAGATAACATCCCCACTACCGCGCTACGACTATAACCGTATCAAGATGTCATCCCCACTACCGCGCTACGACTATAACCGTATCAAGATGTCATCCCCACTACCGCGCTACGACTATAACCGTATCAAGATAACATACCCACTACCGCGCTACAATTATAACCGTATCAAGATTTCAGTCCCCACTACCGCGCTACGACTATAACCGTATCAAGATGTCATCCCCACTACCGCGCTACGACTATAACCGTATCAAGATAACATCCCCACTACCTCGCTACGACTATAACCGTATCAAGATAACATCCCCACTACCGCGCTACGACTATAACCGTATCAAGATGTCATCCCCACTACCGCGCTACGACTATAACCGTATCAAGATGTCATCCCCACTACCGCGCTACGACTATAACCGTATCAAGATAACATACCCACTACCGCGCTACAATTATAACCGTATCAAGATTTCAGTCCCCACTACCGCGCTACGACTATAACCGTATCAAGATAACATACCCACTACCGCGCTACGACTATAACCGTATCAAGATGTCATCCCCACTACCGCGCTCGACTATAACCGTATCAAGATGTCATCCCCACTACCGCGCTACGACTATAACCGTATCAAGATAACATACCCACTACCGCGCTACGACTATAACCGTATCAAGATGTCATCCCCACTACCGCGCTACGTCTATAACCGTATCAAGATAACATACCCACTACCGCGCTACGACTATAACCGTATCAAGATGTCATCCCCACTACCGCGCTACGACTATAACCGTATCCGATTTTAGTCCCCACTACCGCGCTACGACTATAGTCGTAACCAGACTTCAGTCCCAACTGCTGCTCCAGGACTGGAGCCACGACAAGATTTCAGTCCCCACTGCCGCGCTATGAGTATAGTCGTAACAAGATTTCAGTCCCCACTGCCGCGCTTTGACCATAGTCGTAACAGTCAGTTGTGTGCGAAATCGTTTTGTTCCACCGCTGTTAAGTCGTTACCTCGTTTCTTGGAGTGATCTCCCTCAGACATAACTATCAGGTTAGAACATTTAAAAATCCGTAGGAGCATTTTCAGCTTGCGTCATTGTTTCAAATGGACACAAAGTTATAAATGATAACCAATAACCAATAATCATGGTGGTCTAGCGACTTGTCACCAATGCGAGAGGTCAGGGGTTCGAGTCCCACTCGGGGCAAAGAATTTTTCCTTCTCGTATGTGGCACAGTTCATTCGGGCCGATCGTCGGGGGTTCTCTCCGGGTACTCCGGCTTCCTCTTCTCTGGCTGACCCTTCGCACCACGTGATTGTAATGTGTTAATGTCCAGTGTGTGAGAGAATGCGTGTGATTCACGAGAGCGTGCGTGTTGGGTTCAGTCTCAGTGCGCTTTGAGCCGATTCATGAAATTGGGTAAAGCGCCTATACATTACTCCGAATTATCATTATTATTATTGTTATTATTATTATAAAAGCCTAAACCATAGCGATTGGCATACGAATATTTGGGAACTGAATCAGTGGAATGTCCTTCTAAAAAAAAAATGCTTAGTTACCTTGCGACATAACAAACCGATTGCATGAACTGAATCGGGCCCAGAGTGGCATTCCTTTCAAGACAGACGTATCAACCATCCTTACAGCTAGCGTCGGATATAATCATGATGACAGAAGATTTTAAAAATCCATAGCAGCAATTTTCAGATGGGCACAAAATTATAAATAGTGACAAATAAATAAAAGCCTAAACGATAGCAATTGGCGCACTTATGTTTGGGCACTGAATCGGTGGCATGTCCCTTCCAAAAAAAGGTAAAAATGCCCTGTTACTTTGCAACATAACAAACGGAATACATGAATGGAGTCGGGCCCAGATTGGCGTTCCTTCCTCGATAGACGTATCAATCATCCTTAAAGCTAGCGTCGGACATAATTATGACGGTAGAACATTTTAAATTCCATGGTGTAGCATTTTCAGCTTGCGTCATGATTTCAAAATTATAAATCATGACAAATAAATAAAAGCCTGAACGATAGCAATTGGCACACTATTGTTTGGGCACTGAGTCCGTGGAATGTCCCTTCCAAAAAAAAAGGTAAAAATGTTCAGTTATTTTGTGACCTAACAAACGGATTGCATGAGCGGAGTAGAGCCTAGAGTGGCGTCCCTTCCCAGATGACTTATCAATCACCCTTAAAGCTAGCGTCAGACATAATTATGACGGCAGAACATTTAAAACTCCAACTGGCACACTAATGTATGGGCACTGATTCGGTAAAATGTTCCTTCTTAAAAAAAATGTTCAGTTACTTTGCGACCTAATAAACGGAGCAGAGCCCAGAGTGGCGTCCCTTCTCAGACAGACGCATCAGTCATCCTTAAACTGGCAGATGAAGGGGTTGGTAGCCTCGCAGCCTTGATCCCCAAGCCCGCCTACCATAGCCATGACACAGCGTTCCTGGCTGTGGTTGGGTTCGCCAGTGCTCCACAGAGTTTCGTTCAGAGGAGTACCATCGTTCCAGCGGTAATCTCCTTGCAGGGCTTTGTCATCTGCTCCCATCCACACGAACCCACTGTATTCTGAAATGCGGAAGGAGAGCATCTTTGAAAATGTGCGTCATGTCTATGTATCTTTGTTTAGACTCCCCAATCCGTGTGGCCTTCTTCCACCAAATCGATCACGGCAATGTACGACACTACGAGATACAGGCGATGCCCGTATACGCGCATGCGCGAGGCAGCAACAACGAGGCTATTGCTTTGACCCTCCCCAAAAAACAAACAAACAAACAAAAAACAACAAAAAACATAAACAAAAACAATAACAACACACACACACACACACACACACACACACACACACACACACACACACACAACAAAACCAAAAACAAAAAAAGCAAAAACAAACAAACAAACAGTGGCGTTTTAATCAATCATTTGTGTTCTATTTTGGTTGTTATCTTGACTTTTAAGAACTGACAATGGAGGTTTCTAACCTGATTTGACTTAAACAGAAAAAGACATGCACTGTACCACTTGCCCTGATATCACGGAGCACAGTCAGAGTCCTCTGACGTTTTCAACGACGAGAGTTTCTATTCAATTCAAAATACTTTATTGTGTGTTTCAAAAATAAAATCTAAAACAGAAAAATTATTGTCTTTCGACTCACATTTGCAGAGGTCTTCGTGATATAAAAGAGCTGGCAACGGAGGTTTCTAAACTGATATTTAATTATTGTGTACTTTACCTGCGCTGAGGTCGTTGACAACATCCCAAATCTCCCACGTTTTCGCCCTAACCAGTCGAGCACCGTCCGCCTTGCAGTGGTCGTCTGCTGCAGTTTGGTTGGACGGTGTGGACACAAATTTCAGGCACAACTTGAGGTTGGACTGGGCCGTAGTATAGACTGCATACCCTTTGTTTAAAAGGCACTCTGAAAGTAAGAGGAACGTTCAACCAGTTTAGGACTTTTTACAAAGAAACTCCGACATGTATATACATAAGTAAGTCAGTAGATAAATAAATAAATAAATACGTCAGCAGCAATGACTTTTACCTCCCTACCCTGGCAGATAGCGTGCTCCTCCATGAATATTCGAAGCGTGTGTAATCACATGCACACTGCATGGAATAACAGCAAGCGTTCAAGGGTTTTGTTGAGGGGGGGGGGGGTGAGGGGGAGGGCGAGTTGGGGGGGGGGGAGGAGACACGAGGTGACAAGTGGGAGCTGTGGGGGATGTGATACAATAAAAAACAACCCCAAAACACAACGCAGCCAAACTAGGAGAACAACCCAACAGAAGAGCTGAAAGACTATGGTTGATTACCTATTTCGTAAGTGTCCCAAGAAGCGTCCGGAGTGCCATAACTGCCTTCATCAGTTTCCGGTTTGTCGCTAATCACGCATGCGCCCTCAGCTTTGCTGTGACTGAACAGAATGCACTGGCTGCTAACTGCACATGCGTTAGCGCAACGCAGGAGGGAACAGCTAGTTTCCGAGCACGTGACATTCGGTTCAGAATGTGGCGACAGGTGGAGAATGCCTGGCTTTTTCTTGAAGACGATTTGTCTCTCATTACGCGCACAGACGGCGGATTTCATGAAGAGGAAACTCAGCAGGAGATACGGGATGAACATCTTGGTACAGATTTCAAGGCGCTGATGCGGACGGGATCTGGAATATAAACACCGTATATATAAGGGTATGGAAATGAGGAAACCAGCGCTCAGAAGCCGTCCGCAACATTCATTTTGATATACCTCGGTCTGTTTGGAAAAAAGGTGTGCATGGTTGGCTGGCAGCTTGCTGCTTGTTGCAACTCCCTAACGTACATCTTGTCAACAACAACAACAACAACAACGACAACAACGACGACGACAACAACAACAACAACAACAACAACAACAACAACGACGACGACGACGACGACAACAATAGCAAAACCCCAGAAAGCTAATTTTTCTCCCACCCACAAAAAAGTCTGTGCAAACAACTACATTCTCCAATAACCTTGGCGAAAGATGCACATGAGCCCTTCCAAAATGTCGTCCCGGACATACAGCTTGAAAAATTAGAATTTCAAAAAAATCTGGTTTAAACACTGAATGCTGTCGTTTTTTTTGTTGTTTGTTTGTTTGTTTGTTTGTTTGTTTTAGTCATCAATGCTGAACCAGACAAAAAACAAATTCTATCCAAAACTTGCACGCGATTAAAATCGGTCAAACGAAGGAAAATCAAGCATTTTCAAAAGCATTTCAAAATAAACAAAGACAGACAAGACATACTGACAGATTAAAACTCACCTTGTAGGATGTGGAGGCTGACTCCAGTCTGCAGACCGTCGAATAATCGCTGATATTTTGAATACTCCGACTGGTAAAGACACTGGACTGAAACGGAGTTGGTCACGTGGCCACATATCGATCCGACTGGTGGTGTTAATTGCTTTCAATGTAGAACTACACAGCGGAGCGCCAAGCTATTGACTGTCTCCACGGACGTAACGATTGCTAATACGATCATGTCCGTTTCACTGCAATGGAAATTGTATGTGTTGGCATATTTTTTACAGGACGTTGAGTGCACAAACGCATCAAAACGTTTGCTGAGGCTACCAGGTAGTGAACAGACAGATATGCCAGTAACATTTTCTACAGTCACGTTTTCACAATGGCAGATGGTGTCAAAATAAGGCTATGTAAACGTCCTAATGGAGTTTTTGCTGTGTGGTTGTAATATATTGTAAACACAAAAAAGGAGCATGAATTTTGCGACATGTTAGTGCTAATTGCTGGACAAAGGCAATCACGCTCACTGTGTTTTAAATAGAGTGTGCTTTCATGTGTGTGTGTGCGGGTGGGGTTTTTATGAACACTTTGTGCAAACAAACCCCCATACACTCCAGTGATAACAACACGATGGCCAAAAAACTCAAAAATCAATCAAACAAATAAGTAAATAATCACCAAAATGTAACATTCTAAACTAGGCAAAGTTAAAAGCAACAGCACTAACAGTGACAGCATCAATAAAGATTCTTCCTGTTGAAAATGGATGATGTCAGGTATTCACGGTGTTGAAAGACTACCGAGTGTGGCCGGATGTACTTACTTACTTACTTTGGCCCCTGGCTCCAAGTGGAGCATAGGCCACCGACAACCGTTCGCCATCGCACTCTGTTCTGGGCTATTCTTGCAACTCCAGTCCAGTTGGTCCCCTGCTTATATATGCAGTATAGCTTGTGACAGGATGTGACGTTACTTTAACCGTAACGGAAGAGATGGACCCATCGTCTTTTTGCCGCTGAAAGGAACTCTCCAAACGCCGACCAAAAGTGTGAGCAGTCTTCACGAAATGGCTGAGAAGTCGCAATAGACGTAAACAGTGCTGGGGCACAGACGCTCACGGATTGTCAATATTGAAAAATGAAGTCGTATATTAAAATGTCATGCCGATCGCCAGCCCAACCTCTCTAGTCTAAATTTATACGATTTCAGAATCAGATTTGTGTATTGAAAGGCCTTAATAGGCCCATTCAAAGTTGAGAGTGACATCCAGACAGTCTTATACACATCAATACTTGTACATGAAATAACCAAAGTGCAAAATAAAGTATATCAACTCAGCTGAGCAACTATTGTCTTTTTTAAAGCTAGCAAAATATATAATGCCAGGTTCTTGTTTTTCAGAAACTGATAATCTGTTAGTGCCTGTGTGGTGGAGGCTACTGAATACATGGACATTTTGAGGCCTGCATTTTGTGGTCTTTTACCTGCAGGCTAAAGTCTGGGAAATGTTGTGACATAGGGCCAATGGATATACATGTAATTATGGAATAATGGTTGTCCTTTCAAAATTTAAGCATTTCTGACAGTCAAATCGATAGGCGAATTACTGTACACGTGTGTATTATTGCTCGGTTGGTTTGGCTAAATGGAGGTTTTCCTTGGTTTTGTTTTCTTTGATTTCTTGTTGTAGTTTGTGTTGCTGTTGTTTGTTGTTTTTTTTGTTATTGTTATTGTTGTTGTTGATGATGATTTTCTTTGTTATCTGTTTGTTTCTGTTGTTGAAAAAGAAATGTAGGTATTCAATATAGAAATAAACTGATACGTTAAAATGATGATTTGACACTTCAAGGACACACTTTATTTAGGAACAACCGGCAGTACCACTGACTACTGGACGTGAAACGGGTGTGGCAGTCGCAACTGCAAGGAGAACACACGTCATATTCATCGGTTACAGTATTACACAGAAAGGCATAACAAAACCTAACAGAAATAACGACTGAAACAAAAGAACAAAAAAATCAACAACAAAAACAAAAAAGACAACAACAACAACAACAACAAACCACTAGGGTGGGAGGGTGGGTGTTTGACGTCCTTTTCCACCAAAATTAATACGGGTGATATCAAAGGCGGGGCAACGAGAAAAAGGCCAGCGCAAATATTTGGCCCCAGCCGGGATTCGATCTCATGACCCGAGCACTGAAAGTCCAAGGCTCTACCATTCAGCCCCCCCCCCCCCCCCCCAAAAAAAAAAAAAAAAAAAAATCGAAAAAGACTGACATTTTTAACAGAGAATTAAAGAAAGAGAGAAAGAAAAAAAAAGAAAGTAAGAAGTCAGTATCCATGAGGCTTAACGCTGTGCCAGCAACAAAGACTTTGTCGCTGCTCTGAAAAACAAAAACAACAAACCCACCACCACCACCACCATCCACAACAAAGAAGAAAGGCAGAAATGCCAAAAATAAGTGTCCATGAAATATAAAACGTGGACATTCTTCCAAAAGCCCCGCCAGACTTAGAAGCCGTACTGACAAACAAAAGGTTTCAGACTTGAGCACGGATAGTCTTCAAACTTCCACTTCGCATCGGCCGCTGTGCAGTCGAAGGTAACTCCTCCCGCCGGGTTTCCCCACAGAGAGTCGTTGAGAAACAGAGGCGTGCCGTCATTCCAGTAGTGTTCCCCTTCCACGTCCATGTCGTCTGCACCCACCCATACCTCAAACTTCTGTCTCTCGTCTGCAGCAAAGCAAATTTAAAAGCGAAATATATAAAACAGGCGCGACAGGGTCGTCTTCAGCTCTGCACAGGCGTAATGAGACGACTGAGCGTGGCGTCAAGTGGAGAGTTTGTTGAAGTGTCCTGCGAGTGTGCTAGTTTGTAGTGATTTTTGTTGTTGTTACGAAACAAGCGTGATTTTCATTTTTTTTAATAATTTGGTTGGAAAAAGGTGCTTGTCAGGGGGTAACAAAAGGAGGCGAGCTGCCAGCGAAGCTGGGAATTTTTGCAGTACCTCACAGAGAAGCTCACTACGTCTGAAACCTCCCGTTCACTTCGCTCATCTTCTGAGAAACTATTCAAAATACCCCGTGTCAGTCAGTCTGAAAACTTATGGCCAACGTTCCTTAAGTTACTCTGCTCCCCAAATCTGGAACTCACAGCCCGTCTCCCTTATAAGGCCGCGTCCACATGAAAAGCGGTTAAGCCGCGCTGTAGCAGCGCTGCGGAAATAGTAATAGCGTTTATTGTTGGAGTGGCCACAAGAGTCGCCGCTTTTGAAAATGACATACGCCGACCAAACCTAATCTCTGTCATCAAAAAGAATTCCTCGCCGTATATATGGCGATGGTTCAGACAACTCTGAAAGTAAGAGATGCCTCATCTCTGCCATTTTGATTCTGTCTATAGATAACAGATATTACAACAAACCGTGCACAGCTAGCGGCAGGCTAGCATACAACTAGCTACGGCAGTTATTCATGTGGCCACGCAAGCTTTAACCAGCAGCACAGCTGGCTACTCGCTAGCTAGCCGCTAGCTATCGCCGCTTTTGGTGTGGCCACCCACCGCTCACTGCTCAACAGCTCGCTTACCGCTAACTCACAGCGCGGCTACAGCGCAGCTTGTCATCTGGACGAACCCTAAGGCAGTTCTTAACCGGGCGAACCACCAGTCCGGCGAACTTGTTCGGCGAACTGTGTATTGTATACGAACAGGGCGAGCGCACACACTTACGTAGTTCCAGGGGTTCGGCCGAACTAGTTCTCTTTCTTAACCGACCGTTAATGATATGCATACGTCATCGCCCGAACAAGGCGGAAGTTGAGACAATCGTAAACAACCAAAATGGTCTGCGGCACAGTCCTGTACTTATACTGTTTATCTTGACAGTTTCATAAACACGGGAACTGTTCCCACAAGTCGACAAACAGCATAGTTTCCTCTTCGTTGAGGGAAATGTCAAGTGAGTCGATAGCCGCCATGCCGTCCGCCATTTTCCTCAACTTTGTACATGCGCACAACAGCTCTCCCCGAGCAACCAATCAGAGCGCAGGATCGGTCAGAGGATCGCGAGGGTTCCCACGACACGCTGTGGAGACCTCAAACCTAGTTCGGCGAACCTTTCGAACCAGGGTTTGCGAACAAGTGTCCGGTCGGTTAAGAAACAACGTGCGCGAACTTAGTTCGCAGTACTCTTCGAACCTAGTTCGCGAACCAAAAGTTCGCCCGGTTCAGAACGGCCTTTAGAAGCCTCCGTACTCTGTCACAGTTCAAGGCACACCTTAAAACCTGTTTCGGCAAGCTTTCCACTAAAATGTTTACTGTATCCTCCCTGTATCCCACATCCGCCGTGTGTGTGTGTGGGGGGGGGGGGGGTGTAGCGCGCACTGAGTGCTCTCTTGGGCAGATTGTCTGCGCTATATAAGAACAATTTACTATTATTATTATTATTATTAATTTGTCGACCTCATAGCAGACTGGCTCAGCCGAGGAGAAACGAAGAACGTTGGCCTCTTACCTGCTAAAAGTTGCATGACTGTGTCGAAGATGGCCTGTGTCTTTATCCTGACGAGTCGAGCACCGTCAGCCATGCACTGGTTGTCTGCGGCGACGTAGTCAAGAGACTGAGCCACGTACTTCAGACAGAGGCTCGGCACGTGATACCCGTACACTGCGTAACCCAAGACAAGTGGGCATTCCCCTGTAGCGTTGGTTGATTGGTTGTATGGGGGATTACCGCCCTCTTCTGTGCCGTTGATTGGCTGTTTGTTTGAGGGATTACCACCCTCTGCTGTACCGTTGGTTGATTGGTTGTATGGGGGATTACCACCTTCTACTGTACCGTTGGTTGACTGGTTGTTTGGGGCATTGCCGTCCTCTCCTGAAGTGTTGACTGATTGGTTGTTTGGGAGAGTATCGCCCTCTGCTATAAGAAACAAGTGAAGAACTGAATAAAACAAATGAAATAGCTTGCATAAACAAATTACATTACAAAATATCATAATGTTTACAGAGTCATATGATAATACAGTCCCTCTTTGATTTTTGTTGTTGTTGTTGAAAACACGATGCGGCATTTAGTTTTGGAAGAAACCCTGCTGCACTAATCCATTCAAATTTTTAACAACGATCTATCCACGACAACCATTTAGGGGATTAAGGCGTGAATACTTTACTAACAACAATGAGAAACACTGCTAGCATTCCAACCACGTTGTGAGACAGCACAGTTCAAGTCAAATTTGAATTAAATTTCATTTTCTTTGATAAACAATTTCAGGCCTTCTTCTTTATCTAATTTACATAGTTATTTATTAACTTTATTTTATTTTTATTTATTTATTTTTTTTATTTCATTTTATTTTTTTTATATTAATTTTTAACATTTATTTAATTTATTTATTTATTTCGGGGGCGGGGGGGGGGGGGGGTGAGAAGCCGGTGTTATACAAAGACATTACTCCCACGAGGGGATTATTCAAGAGTAAAAACGCTTATGGGGTTCCGGAAGTTTTGAACCGGAGATTGTATAGTTTTAGCGACAATGTACCGCAGAGTATCATAATACAACAGTGACCATTTCAGCATGACAGATTCTGACCTAGCTTGTAGTAGGTATTCCAAGACAGGTCCGCAGTCCCAGTGACGTCACCAGTCATCACGCAAGCGCCCTTGGTCGGACTGTGACTGAAGACAGAACATAAATCGTTCTTTGCGCATGCGCTTGCGCAGGCAGCGACAGAGCATGGACGTCCCCTACACATCACTCCTGGTTCACTCGCACTGTGAAGAACACCTCTCTCCCTGCTGAAATGTATTTCTTGGAATGAGCTTGAATAGATGGTTCTTAGGCAGGTGGAGGCAAGTAGGAGTTGAAACCACGCCATTTCCAACGAAGCCTGGAAAAAATCCATGAAATATAAAGTATAGACCATATTATCCTCCTGTGTATAATTTTAACGCTTTGGGGGTGTGTTGTCAGTTAGAAAAGCTACCAGGGAACATATTCAAACTATTGTATATATACACATGATTGTGACAGCGCTGTCTCTGGATTTATACGTCCTTCTTTAAGAGAAACATTTTTTTAACCATTGAACGTTTTCTGTGTTCCACACAAAATAATTTGTGATTTCGTGTGTGTGCGCAAGATCGGGTGGTGAGCTACTGTGGGTACTTTGGTAGATAGTTCCTCCGATTCCAGAAAAGTCATGTAACATATATTAATCCATCCAGACGTCATCTCCCTGGACATGTGTCACAGAAACCTTACTGTCAATTTGACTTGTTTCAATACAGAACTTCCATTTTTTGTATTTTAATTTTTTCACGATAGTAATAATACATCTCTTATGGTAATTTTTGGCATAAAAATGACCATATTAATCCATACAGACGTCATCTCCCTGGACTTGTGTCACAGAAACCTTACTGTCAATTTGACTTGTTTCAGTACAGAACTTGCATTCTTTCTATTTTAATTTTTTCACGATAGTAATAATATATCTCTTATGGTAATTTTTGGCATAAAAATGACCATAAGAGACACAATGTTTGATTGTGAAAATAACCTTAAAACAGAAAGAATGCGTTTTAGCATAGTTGGCGTAGGTCATATTCATATTTTACTGTGCTGTAAATACAAGACAGTGAGTAAGAGAGAGAAAGAGAGCAACAAAGGATAATTCGCAGCTGACCAGGGTACTTTTTTGCCATGTCTTTTAAAACGTAAGCTATTTTTGCTTAGAATAGGAAGTAAATTAAATACGTGAAAAAATCTGTTTGGCTTGAACGAAAATCCTGCTAGAAATATTGACAGGCTGAAGATATGTAAATCAAAGTCTGAAGAACCTAAAGGTCTAAATCTTTAGAGAGAGAGAGAGGGGGGGGGGGGGGGGGGGGGGGGGCGGGGGGGCAGACAGACAGACAGACAGGCAGGCAGGCAGGCAGACAGACAGACAGACAGATAGTGGACATACCCTTACCTTTAAGAAGCTGTGCTTTCTACTGGGGGCTAAGAATTTATACTCGCCCAGATAGAGTACGAACACACTAGCAAACGTCCCAATGACCGACATATTGATCTGGATATCTGCATGATGTTGTTTACCAACCCTGACCAGGTAGTTATGTGCCTCCTGAAAGGTATGCTTGGTTAAAGACTTCCTGACTCTATAGAAATGACGTACCTTGGGACAGGTAAAAGTGAGTCCAGACCAACACAAGCATTTTATTGAACGGATAGTGGTGTAAAGACCCTTGTTCCAACATAATCTAGTATCACGAGTCGTTCAGAACTGTTTTGATGGTCTTTAAAGACGTCAGCATTAAAAAAAGTTTTTTTTTTTTTTTTTTTTTTTTTGGGGGGGGGGGGTGTTTTGTTTGTTTTGTATTGTTTTGTGTTTTTACCAATACAGTACAAAGAGGACAACGATACACAGTTACAGTACTGTACAAAATTACAAAATTTACAATTTTTAATGCATTTGGCAAAAGAAAGCTATACAAGGAACCGAATCAAGAACCATCGCGCAATCCCGCAAAATCCCGTATGATCTCATCCCAGTAAAATCCAGTATAATGCCATCTTAGTGTAAGTCTCGGGCACAGCCAGGTGTCACAGGATATTTCGGAACCGGACGAATGGGAACCATTCAGATTTATCCTGGCCCTGGTGGCAGAATTCTTCGGAACCATTCCGATTTATCCTGACTCTAGTGACAGGATATTTCGGAACCGTCTAGAAGGTCATTAGCCCACATGAATTTTGTCTGCCAGGTGTGGGATAAATGGGAATGGTTCCGAAATATCCTAGGATTATTGGGAACCGGTTCCGATTTATCCTGGTTCCGAAATATTCTACGACACCGGCCTTTCCTAGCCGCACCATCAGTCGATCATGCATGAGGGAAGTAACTCTGTCAAAGGGAAACGACTTTATTACAAAAGTCCCTTTCACAACTTTTCTCGCTGGCCGGCACCTGCTGGTAGACAACTACCGTCGCTGATCGGCATCCCGTAGCATACGACCGAAGGTTCTGATAGGCGACATGAGGCAGTGGAGTCACTGAACTTGAGAAATATCTTCTGATAAGGGGCCTTGAAGGGTGGGAAAACAACAACAACAACAACAAACTGCGTCATGAAGGAAACCGAAGGTGCTGATCGTCGACATGAGGCAGTGGAGTCACTGAACTTGAGAAATATCTTCTGATAGGGGGCCTTGAAGGGTGGGAAAACAACTACAAACTGCGTCATGAAGGAAACCTCATTAGTATTTTGTTGTTAAAATTTTGAATGGAATTGGTTAAATAATATATGAGCCCGAGCTTTGCTTTTTTAACGAGATTTTCACTCCGGAGAAATAGTCCGTTGTTGGAGTAAGTTTCTCGTGTGACCGGGGCAGTCACAACCACAACTGCACGTGACCCGTAGTAATCTTCGAACTCCCGCCTTTAAACTCAAAAAAGCAAAACAACACACACACACACACACACACACACACACACACACACACACACACACACACACATCTCGTTTAAACAACAAATTGCCTTAGGTGAAGTTTGTTTGACTGTTTTGACGCACGATGCTACCGAGTGTTGAACAAACGCCCTGTTAAAGAGAAATCCTTGTTCTCGCGTATCTTGGCGCTCAGGGGGAAAACAATGGGTGCCCAAAAACGCGTTAATGGACCTCCACAATGGACTTGCCTAATCACTCGATCTTAAGCCCTAAGATCAAGCCATCCACTGCGAGCATTCGATGACTAGTACACAGATAACTGACCCGCATCTCTCTCTCTCTCTGTCTCTCTCTCTCTCTCTCTCTCTCTCTCTCTCTCTGTGTGTGTGTGTGTGTGTGTGTGTGTGTGTGTGTGTGTGTGTGTGTGTGTGTTTTACGTCCCCTTTTAGTGGTCATATCATTTTTCGAAGGTGGCTGCGTACACGAGCTCATAATTATGGATATTTTTTTTTTCTTGAATCAGTCCCCAGAGAGAGATGATGATGATGAAACGTTTTTTATTCAGGATAGAGCATTTAGGCATTGCTGCCTATCTTACATGCTGTCCTGCTATTCTACATTAAAGGGTATTGAGAAAAAAATCAAAACAAACAAACAAACAATGAAAAAGTTTAAAAAAGAAAAAGAAAAAGTATAAACTATCTAGGGGAAATACAGGAGAGAAAAATACACACGATAAACAAATCAAAACATACGTGGCATATAGAGAGAGAGAGACAGAGAGAGACAGACAGACAGACAGACAGAGACAAAGACAGACAGACAGACGTCAAACGCATGCACGGGGGCAGGGGGGGGGTGGTGGGATAGGGGGGAGGGGGGGCAAAATTTGACTTTTTGTTTCCCCCTTCTACAGGGGATTATTGCTATCAATTGCATACCACTTCTATCTTATTAGTTGTCTCGTCTCAAATCTCGGTTAGTTTGTTTCACGTCGGTACAGAGGCTAACGTCAGTGAAGCCGATAATGCAGAGCTGGCTCAGTTTTTCGATTGCAAGCCACAGGATGGCATGTGGAAAGGAGGGAGGGTCCTATAAAACCATCGGGTAAGTATTTTTAGGAAGAAAAATAGAGTAAAAATTCGATGTTGTTTTTTATTGTTATTGTTTTTTACTCCTGCAAAATACAACACTCGGTGGTATTACTGAACGAATTCCGAAGAAGGGGATGGGAGAGCCGCTAGGAATGGAAACTGTCTGGGCAGGGTTTTTTCCCAATGACTCGGCGTGGAATTGTCTTGATGCTGTCAGTTTTTCCCTAAGCATCAGCCTTTTCAGGACCACACAGAGCAACTCGTGTTGACTTGCAATGGTTTCACTCGTGAAGTTACTGCCCTAGCTCTCTCGTATCTCAAATATTGCGTGAGCACATGTGTCACAAATTAGGAATTGAGCTAGGTAGACGGGATGGCACACCCAGGGAAGAAAGGCTTTGCACGAGATGTGACCTGCACACTGTTGACGACGAGCTCCACTTTATCTTGGAGTGCCCTAAGTACAATGCAGAGAGGCAAAGGTTTATATCTCCCACATGCCGAAGGCCAGTGTCAGCTTTTAACTTTTGCCGATTGATGTCCCTGGAAATGTCAAAGAAAGCAATGTTTAACCTAGCTAAGTTTATCAAAAGCAGCAAAGTGGTATGTGACTTGAATATTTCGCAAACTAGTTAGCACCTTGTGCACCTTGTGCGCTTTTCTCAGTGTTATTGTACTCTTCGTGTGTTTTTATCCTATCCTTTGTAAAGTTGTATATTCAAAGCATTCATGTTCGCTCCGATTTTCTGTATTTCCTCCACACCCCAGAAGGGGATACAGGAAGAAACATTTTGACTTTGACTTTGAATTGTGTAAGACAGTCGGAAATGCCGTGAAATAAAGCAGCGACAGTTTAGTCTTTAAGCTGACACTGTAGCAGTGACAGCGATTGGGCATTGTCTCAAATAAGTGATTCGTTCAACGCAGTAATTTCTGTGATTGGCGAACATGCGCGTCTTCTCCGCCAACGTGGTGGTGCAGTTGTTCTATAGACTTACGTCATCGTCGGAGACGGCTGTTGACAGAAGCACTTCTTTCCTTAACCACGCTCCTGATACATGATCGATTTTACCCGGTTATCTGTAACTCTGTACCGTCTGCTTTCACTACGTTTAGCCTCTGTAATGACGCGAAACAGGCTAACCGAGACCTGAGCCGATACAACTAATCACTAAGAAGAGAAAAAAAAAGCACCCTCGGTGACAAGGAGAGTGGAAAGTGTTTTTTTCCTTCTTAGTGATTGGTTGTCTCTGCTCAGGCCTCGGTTAGCCTGTTTCGCGTCATTATACAGAAGCTAAATGTAGTGACAGCCGATGGTGAAGAGCTGGGTTATCTGCAGCAACGGGAGAGGGGAGAGAACTAGCTCTTCCACTCTTATCACCCGGCGGGTTTCCTCGATAGCTTGCTCTGAGTCAGTGTTAGACGGCAACTATGACGCCCAAGGGTGGACAAAGAGCAAAACGGACCTGTTCACAAATAATACGTAATGTGTGCTGTTTGGCCCATTGGGCTGGAAAGTAAAGATTTTTTCATTTGTACCCTGTGGAGTCTTCACATCGTCTTATGTGTGTCCTCGTCACCAGTTTAGCTGTTGCCTCTTATTTACTTCATCGAACCCCATTTCCAGCTTTGAAAGAAAAGACGGAACAAGGCCGAAACATATATTGACTGTAAAACAGATATCTTCCCACGTACTTTCTTATTAATCAATTTGTGACATGGCATAGTAAAACGTGCAGGTCAGAGTTATCGATATCTGTTATGATCTACAGTTTTGGAAAGGGCCATTATTTTGGTGTTTTGATCACGTTAAAGAATTATCGCTAAAAATATTGTTTTTAGATGTAGGCAAATTACTGTTTGACAATTTATTCAGTTGGTTTTGAGGTTTACTTGTTGTTGTTGTTGTTGTTGTTGTGTTTTATTGTTGTTGTTTTGTCTGTTTTAGTTTTTTTTTCTTTGTTTATTTCAGTTTTGTTTTTGTTTTGTGTCGTTGTTGGTGTCGTTGTTGTCGTTGTTGTAGACGTTGTTGCTGATGATGGCATTTTCACGTGGAAAGACAGAGACAGTAAAACTGAGGGTTTTATTTATTTATTTATTTATCTTTTTTAATTACTTCAAGAATTCCCTTAGTTTTATCTAAGGAGAAAAAGTTTCAAGTTGTTTTGTTGGGCACGTCAGAGCGTTGTGGCTGTTGCAATTGTGGGTCAGGCACACACGATAATGTCGACTGTTTCAATGCACTTTTCTCAATTTTTAAAAATAAAGATAAAAAAGCCTCAAGATAAAAATCGTTCATTCAATATCTCTGAGAGAGAGAGAGAGAGAGAGGGAGAGAGAGCTCAAAGGCTTCTTTGCTTTTATGCTTTTAACACATTGTTTGTTCTCCGTTGTGCGCTTTGCATCTGCCACGTAGCCTGTAACCACTGAATCGACATTTCCATAAATGGACGTTATAATGGACTGCTTGCACTCATGTTGATGTACAGTCAGCACCACTGACGTGGAAACCAAGCGGAAGAAGGGATTCAGCGCTTATGAAATCCACGAATACATGTTTCTTTTCCTCTCTCGTTAGAGTTCCTCTTCTCGCGCCATTTGGTAATGCACCTGAAGGATGCATTTTTACGGCTAGACATGCTTATCACTACACATTCAATTGTATCACTGTCTTCACTGACGCTATATATGCCATCATAATTATGTCTGACACTAGCTGTCTGGAGCCGTCTGCGGTGGCTTCGAGCTATAATCAGTGTGATCACGTAAAGCGGCAGAGCTTCCTTACGTGTGGGCCAAAACTGATTTTATACTTAAAGGGAAATGTTGCTCAGATGACGTACTTTACTTTGACGACACTTTAACCAACGAGAACGGAAACCGTTTCTAAGTGAGATCACTCATGAGGGGGAGGGGGGGGGGGGGGGCTGAAATTAGTGTTGTGGCTATAGTAGCTCCATGAGCAGAATAAGTAGAGTGCTTTGGGTCTGCTGTTTCTGTCCAGGTGTTACATCCCTCTCTATATAAATATTAACATGCTCTACCCACTAGCTTTTTTCCAAACAGCTGCAAATGTGCTTCGATCGTCTGCTTGCCTGATTACAATGTATTTCAGTTCGTCCTATTCTTGGCAGTGATGAGTACAACATCCTCAAAGGCAGGGGTGGGTGGGTGTTTGGGGGGTTAACGTCCTTTTCCTTCACATACGGGTGATATCAAAGACGGGGCAACGATGAAAAAGCCAGCACAAATATTTGGCCCCAGCCGGGACACGAACTCACGACCCGAGCATTATAAGTCCAACGCTCTACCATTCGGCCACCCCCCCCCCACCCCCCTCCTCAAAGGCAGGTATAACAGAAAATGCGATACAAGAACAGGAAAATACACCGCCAGAAGCCAAGTCCACATTTTTATTTTATTCTTGAAAAGGGAGATGTCTGGTCAAAAGAGTTCCAACGAACTTATATTTACTTCGTGTGTTTTTTTTTAAAAATGTGTGTGTGTGTGTGTGTGTGTGTGTGTGTGTGTGTGTGTGTGTGTGTGTGTGTGTGTGTGTGTGTGTGTGTGTGTGTGTGTGTGTGTGTGTGTGTGTGTGTGTGTGTGTGTGTGTGTGTTGGGAGAGAGAGAGAGAGAGAGAGAGAGAGAGAATTTTTTTTATGTATGTGTACTTTTTATCTTATTTTATGTATTGTCATTTGATAATATGCACGTCCTTTTTAAAAAAAAAAAGTGTCTCTATAAAGATTCTTTGATTTTCTTTGCGACGGAAATAAACATGAAAGCAATTAAAACTTCGTGTGTTATATATGTTACAGTCAAAGCTGGAAATTAGTCATTCTCCGGGAATGCCTGAAAGTTCAGTCATTCCCTAGAAATTCCAATGCCCGATCAAAACAGGAATTTATTGGGAATGACTGAAATTTCAGGCATTCCCGGAGAATGACTAATTTCCAGCTTTGACTGTAACATATATAATTATGTTAAACATTTCGTACCGCGCACGAGTATCCCACTTTTTTAAAACTCTTTCTCGGTTCTGACCCTGTATGCGAGAATCAGGGAAGATTAACGGTTCCTTGACAGAAACGGAAACGGTAATGACTGCGAAGTGGTTACAAGTTAAGCAAATAAAAGCGACACAAAAGCTTGTTTGTTGAAGTTATGTCCCATTTGTTTATGTCCTGAAGAAGGCGTAAGCCGAAACGTCGACCTGTGCCGTCCTTTGTCAAAGTTAAGTGGTTTCTGTCCCTTTTGTGTCGCTTTTATTTGGTTCCTTGACGGCTCTTACTGCAGCAAACACTGCCCCTAACCAATAGCTGTTGCCACATTATCATCTTGCTGGTCGTGTGTGTGTGTGTGTGTGCGTGCGTGCGCGTGCGTGCGTGCGTGCGTGCGTGCGTGCGTGCGTGCGCGCGCGTGTGTGTGTGTGTACGTGTGTGTCGGGGGAAGCGGAGGCCGCGTATGATGCTGCACATTATGTGTTTGTTGTTAAATGTGTGTTTGGAGGAATGTTCCGTTTGTTTCTGTTTCTGTGTGAGTGAGTGCGTGTTGACTGTAAGGCGCCCTGAAATCCTGCGGGGGGGGGGGCGTCCCTGAAATATCGATTATTATTAATATCATTTATTATAATCAAAGTGCAACACTCTCACTAAACCAAATTCAAAAATCCACGCAGACATAAATTAAGTTTTATTTTTAGTGAGACCACTGGTGCATAACCCCAAACTTACTTGGTAGCAACTGAGTTAAAACTATTACAAAGCAACACCGGCACAACAATACTAATCATTATAATGTCTTACGCATGTCCGCCTTGAAATTAAGGGCTTCGTTTTGACAAAAGGTTTACATGATTTTTTTTTTTTCAATTACAAGTATAGGCCTGCTGACAGCAACGATAAAAACCCTCGAGCTTAAAATATATTTTCCGCTTGCAACCTCACAAGAAGCCTTCAACTACAACTGTACCCTGAGTCTGAGATGTAGTGTCAGTATACGGGCACAATGCGTCATATCCGTGGAAGCTGTAATGTCCTGGCTAACCCTTGATGATTCGTTTAAAAAGGATCTCTTTAAGTTGGTGGTTGGGAAGGGGGCGGGAAGGTTACTGAAAAAGGATCTCTTTAAGTTGGTGGTTGGGAAGGGGGCGGGAGGGTTACTGAAAAAGGATCTCTTTGAGTTGGTGGTTGGGAAGGGGGCGCGAGGGTTACTGAAAAAGGATCTCTTTGAGTTGGTGGTTGGGAAGGGGGCGGGAGGGTTACTGAAAAAGGATCTCTTTGAGTTGGTGGTTGGGAAGGGGGCGGGAGGGTTAATGAAAAAGGATCTCTTTGAGTTGGTGGTTGGGAAGAGGGCGGGAGGGTTACTGAAAAAGGATCTCTTTGAGTTGGTGGTTGGGAAGGGGGCGGGAGGGTTACTGAAAAAGGATCTCTTTGAGTTGGTGGTTGGGAAGGGGGCGGGAGGGTTACTGAAAAAGGCCTATACAAAACTACTAAACTACTGGCCCCGTCTAGATTCGATGTAGAGAAATCCTCAAAACTGATAAAAAGATCAGTTGCAGACATTTTATTTCAGGAACTCCACATCCCGCGACAACACTTTCATAAAAAATAGTTAAGAAAGAAAGAAAGGAAAGACATAAAGGAAAAAAAAACCGAACTAAAGAAAGAAAGAACAAAAGAAAATAAGAATGAAAGAAAGAAAGAACGGAAGACAGAAAGAAAAAGAGCAGGAAAGTAAGGGACAAAAAATAGGAAGAAAAGAAAAATAGGAAGAAAAGAAAAAAATGGAAGAAAAGAAAAAAAGTGAAGGAAAGAAAGAAAGAAAGAAAACAACAACAACTACTACAACAACAAAAAACAAGAAGCATAAAAATTCGAAAACAAACTTCAATCAAAAACAAACATGCAGACTTTTCCGAAGCCTCGCCAGATTTATAGGCCGTACTGACAGATGAAAGTTTTCGGATTTGAGCATGGGTAGTCCTCCAACTTCAACGTTCCATGGGTCGTCGTACAGTCCTTGTTAGTTCCTCCCGATGGGTCTCCCCACAGAGGGTCGGTGAGAAGCAAGGGTGTGCCGTCGTTCCAGTAGTGTTCCCCCTCCACAGCCAAGTCATCCGCACCCACCCATATCTCGTAGATCTCTCCCGAGTCTGCAACAGGGGCAAATTCAATAGAAAAATTAAACAGATCGGGAAAGGTCGTTTGTTGTTGTTGTTGTTGTTGTTGTTGTTGTTGACCATAAACCCCAGTGTAGTTCTTCAAAGCGGAAGTTAGGTTTCAGAACCATATTACGCATCTCTATGAAAACAATGTCATACTCTTAAACAAGCCATTTTCGTGTTTGCTAAACCAACTCATGTTTTGGAACAGTTTCGCTCGTGAGTGCGCCTGTACACTCGAACTACTCTATCTTGATGTTTGGTACAGCTCTTAATGCGGTGCAATGTTGTTTACACTTCGCGCGAGAGGTCGAATATTCAAATTTAGCGACTGTTGTTACACTACTGGAGCGCTCAGTACGGTCGCCACGTCATCGAGTACGCTTCTGCTGGCTATACGGACACTGTCACTGTCCACGCGTCTGCTGGCTCCACGGACACTGTCACTGTCCACGCGTCTGCTGGCTACACGGACACTGTCACTGTCCACGCGTCTGCTGGCTACACGGACACTGTCACTGTCCACGCGTCTGCTGGCTACACGGACCCTGTCACTGTCCACGCGTCTGCTGGCTAGACGGACACTGTCACTGTCCACGCGTCTGCTGGCTATACGGACACTGTCACTGTCCACGCGTCTGCTGGCTATACGGACACTGTCACTGTTCAGGTATCTAAGTGGTGTGATGATAGATACCACGAAAACAGCTCAGAACGATCTGTGAGCATGAAAATGGTAGCGTTTGCCCCTTGTACACACTTACCCTGTCAATTTCCGTGATAAACCAAAGTATTTTCTCCCGTGCTTTAACTCTGTCTACCCGGCTGGGGCCGAATATTTGTGCTGGCCTCTTTATCGTTGCCCCCGTCTTTGATATCACCCTTAACTCTGACCCCCCCCCCCCTCCTCCATCGCCCCACCCAAATCGAGAGAGAGAGAGAGAGAAAAGACAGTGTCCAAAATTGCTAGACTCCACAGCAAACGACATCGTCTAAGAATAGCAGACCTTCGGCGTGGGCCATAAAATTAATGAGTGCCTCAAACGCTTTTGTGGCTTTGATATCACCAGGCTTTGATATCATCCGTAGGTGGTGAAAAAAGGGCATGAAATCCTCGACCAGCCAATCAACACTGACCTGCTAAAAGTTGCATGACTGTGTCGAAGATGGCCAGTGTCTTCACCCTGACGAGACGAGCACCGTCAGTCATGCAGTAGTTGTCCGCCGTGACGTAGTTATAAGGCTCCGCCACGTACTTCAAACAGAGGTTGGGCAAGTGATCCCCGTACACTGCGTAACCCGAGGTCAACGGGCAGTCTGTTATGAAGAAGAGACAAATTAATTAACACGTTTGTGTACAACAAATAAATACGTTCGCATAAAACAGAACATTTTTGGTTAACACACTGCTGACATACTATTATAGCCCCCCCCCCCCTTTTTGTTGTTGTTGTTGTTGTTGGAATTCCAGAACTTTTTTTTTATCCTCGGACGAATCCCCAGTTGTACAGAACTAAACCTTTAGCATTGTTAATTTAATCACTCTAACGCTCGAATACATGGATTTTCGAAGGTTACAAACATGATGTTGGCTTATAAGTTGCGTGAAATTGAATTGGATTGAATTGAGAATACTTTATTCATCCCTAAAACGGAAATTGCTTTTGCCCAAAATACACGACCTAACATGAAAAACATGATATACAACACAGAAGACTGACAAGATCTGGCAAGACGTAAGAATTAATAACATAAAATCGAAAATATATAACTTAATCATAAATCTAACCTCTCTCATGCTCACTCACAAACACACACACACACACACACACACACACACACACACACACACACACACACACACACACACAAGATTCAAGATATTTTATTCCTGTAGCCCCTTTTGGGGTATGGAGGATATCAGAAAAAAGTACAAGAGGTAATTGCATGGAAACAAAATAATCAAAAGACAACAGCATAATGCATAAGGAACAAGAGTCTATAAATCCAGCTGTAACACGCAGGGTGGGTGGGGGTTTGGGGGTTTAACAGCTGTAACACGGAACAACGTTAACATCACAGGAATAATTATGTGCACAAAGATAATGAATGCTGAACAGACTTGAAATGAGGTGCGCAGCCAACTAATCAAAACAAGCGCTGAAGAACAAGTACAAGAAAACAAGAAAACAACGCAGTCGCCCCCCCCCCCCCCCACACACACACACACACACTTACACACTTTTCTTCCTATTTTTTTCTTTTCTTCCTATTTTTCCCTTTCTTTCCTGCTATTTTTCTTTCTGTCTTCCGTTTTTTTTTTTCCTTTTTTTTTTTTTTTTTCCTTTTCTGTAGGTCACTGGTACCCCGCTACACGACGGCGATTATATTCAGTATAACGCATGTCGCCTAGCCGACGTACCCGGCTTCGCCCCGACTGACGATGTGATCTGTGTTGTAAGTGCGTGCTGTCTCAGGTCTCCCTGTCTGGCGATACGTGGTGGAAAAGAGCGCTAAACTTGTTTCCGCCAGATCGATTCCGGGGCACCCCTGAGTACAGCCACCAATTTTGATCGCGACGTGAGAACTCTAAATTAGGTTTTATCATGTACAGACCGACCCACCGACCCACCGACCCACCGACAGACAGACAGACAGACAGACAGACAGACAAACAGACAGACAGACTCTGTTTATGTATAGAAAGAGATATATACCGACTGTTCATATGTATAGAGAGATACGAACAGTTCATATGTAGAGAGAGAGAGAGAGAGAGAGAGAGAGAGAGAGAGAGAGAGAGAGAGAGAGAGAGAGATACTAACTGTTCATATATACAGAGAGATACTGACTTTTCATATATAAACAGAGACACTAACTGTTCATATATATATAGAGAGAGATACTGATTGTTCCTATATAGAGAGAGATACTGACTGTTCCTATGTAGAGAGAGATACTAACTGTTCATACATAGAGAGATATACTAACTATTCATATATATAGAGAGAAAGATACTGACTGTTCCTATATTGAGAGAGATACTGTACTGACTGTTCCTATGTACAGAAAGAGAGATACTAACTGTTCATATATAGAGAGAGGGTGGGGTGGGTGTTTGGGAGTTTAACGTCCTTTTCCAGCACATAAGGGTGATATCAAAGACGACAAAAAAAGGCCAGCACAAATATTTGGCCCCAGCCGGCGGGATCATATATATATAGAGAGAAACTGACCTTGCTTGTAGTAGGTGTTCCAAGACGGGTCAGCAACGCTTGTGACGTCAGCAGCCATCACGCACGTGCCCTTCGTCGGGCTATGGCTGAACACCATGCAGGAAGTGTTCTTCGCGCACACGCTAGCGCAGGCAGCGACGGAGCAAGGACGTCCCGGACACGTCACTTCCGGTTCGGCTGAATTGTGAAGAAACCCTGCATCCCTGTTGAAATGTGTTTCTTGGTATGGGTTTGGGTACACGGTTCTCAGGCAGACGGAGGCTACTATAAGTTGAATCCACGCCATTGGTGTATGCTGCCCACAATACCTTCAAGAAATGCAGGAAATATAAAAATAATATAAAACAACAACAACAACAACAACAACTACTACTACTACTACTACTACTACTACTACTACTACTACTACTACTACTACTACTACTACCTATGTGTAGATATAGGTTTTTTTTTTATTGTTGCTTGTTTGCGTCATGGTGTTCTTCTAATGTATAGATATAGGTTTTTTGGGGGTTTTTTTGTTTTGTTTGTTTGTTGACTTTTTTCTTCATGGTGTTCTTCATCACTTGAGAGGTGGACGTTAAACCCACCCTGTTCTTCATCGTAATTTCGTTATATTCGGCCTTAACGCAATGGATTAATTTTGACAATCAAGTGACGGTAGAACGGCTTTGAAACTTACGAGTACTTTTGCCAGAACTGTTGCACATGCCCAAACAATTTTACGTTGCTTTTATTGGCTTCCAATGTTAAGTTTTCATTCTTATTTTGTTTCGAGTTGTGAGTCCAAAGACGATTTTCCATTTTATACCTGTTATTGAATGGACAAAAAAGTATTTCTGAATTTGAATTGAATTTGAATTTGAACTATTCTTCAGCATGTGCTTTAGTTTTGCTACAGATGCAGGATACTGCGATTTCATAACAGTCCTAGAAGGGTAATTTTGTGCAGCAGGCTGGAATTTAAATAAAGACACTTCCGAAATAAAGTTGAATATTATAATTTTTATGTCGTGCCGTCGTCCAGGAAAGTCAATTCAATTAATAAATATGCTACTCGGCATAAAGCTGCCAGCGCCACACGAACCAATACAGGAAATAAAGCATTTAAAGACACAATACGTACCCCCAGTACACATGGACACACACACACACACACACACACACACACACACACACACACACACACACACACACACACACACACACACACACACACATACACACACATTCAACCAGTTTTGAGAAAAAAGCCAAGGATGCCAATAAAATAATTACAAAAAGACGACGAAGCTTAAAAGAGGAGAAAGGAAAATAAAGGGAAAAGCCTTACCTCAGCGGTCTCAGATGAGAACTGACAAATATGATTAGGCTGGCCGCATGCCCTCTGTCGTTATTACAGAATGGGATCTTCCATCTGCGGATGTTTGGCTCCTTGTCTTTGTTCGTGTATACGATCCATGGAAACGGCCACGTTAGTGTCACTACTCTGTTCCGAGAGGAATACCGTTATTGTTCGTAATGTTACGCCTGTTTCGCCCTTCGCCGTACGTCGTGGGCGAGCCGGTATAGTCGAATGGTAGACCGTTGACTTTCAATGCTCGGGTCGTGAGTTCGAATTCCGCCTGGGACCAAATATTTGTTCTGTCCTTTTTTTTTTTTTTTTTTTCTTTCTTTCTTTTCTCGTTGCTCCGTCTATGCTATCACTCATACGTGGTGGAAAAAAAAACACGTTAAACTCCCGAACACCCACCAAAAACACACTTGCCCTACGTCGTGGGTCTTTGATATCACCCATACGAGGTGGAAAAGGGCGTTAAACTCCCAAACACCCCCCAAACACACACTTGCCGTACGTCGTGGGTATCATTGCACCAGCACGCTCTAACGTGCGTAGCTCAGTCAATGTTCACGCTAAATCCACGAAAGTTCAAGACTTTGTCTAGAAAGGTATTGTCGAAGTGCTCATTAAAACGTGTGTGATTTTGTTCGTAAATAAGCAAATAAATAAACACCAAAAACGTTGTTTAAACTTGCTCTTTCATACAAGATGTATGTGACTGACTGTGGAAGAAAGTTTGTTGTATTTGTTTGTTGATCAAGTTTTTTTTTTATTGCAATTCTTTGCGGATGCAGCAGCGGTTAACTGGTGTGCTAAGCATCATCGTTGTAGTTCATATACCTGTTTGTCACTGTTTGTCTCGTGTATGTGTCTGTCTCGTCTCTCTGCCTGTGCCTGTCTGTGGTCCACCTGTAAAGATACAATTCACTTCGCATCTTCTGTCTGTCTGTCTGCCTCTCTCATACTTTTGCTGTCCCTTTTTGGTTGCTTCCTCGGAGGAGAGCGCGTCGATGTGCTGCAGCGCCACCAACATACCTAATGTTCGTGTTTGTAAACGCAACAAGCGTAAACTCTTTCAGAGAGCCCACCTCAGTGATAATATGACTAGACAATGGATGGGGTGGGTGTTTGGGAGTTTAACGTCCTTTTCCACAACGAAAGGGTGATATGAAAGACGGGGCAACGAGAAAAAAGGCCAGTACAAATAATTATTTGGATGACATTCATTGGATTCAAAACATACGTGGTGGAAAAGGACGTTAAGCTCCAAAACACCTACCCACACACCCACCCTGGATTCAAAACTAGTGGGATTAAAAATTAGTGGGTGTGCAGTCATTTCAGAAAAGACGGTACTGTATGTCAGTCACAAAAAGGCCTGTCTGTTCTGAAGCATCAGTTTTGCCCTTCATATTTGCTTTTGATTTTTTTATTTCTGCTACAAGTACGTATTGTGTTCACAGCACACACACCGCAAATACAAGAAAAAAGTCCGTATTTACATTGTGAGTGAAGCTTCATCTTGTACCAAAATCCATCATGATGTCACCTTTCTGTATATAATAGTTTTGTGTCAATGCACTTGTTTTGAGCGAGGTGCTCGAATGCTCTGTTGTTGAGAAAGATAGGTATCTCTTTTCATGGCATCGTTCATAATGTTTTTTCTCTGTGTACATCTACCAACGCACTTATAATGTCGATCATGATGTGAAATCTTTAAGGTGGCCCCTACAGCCGGATGGAATGTGTTCAATTTTGGTTTCTGCAAAAGATCAAAATTCGCCATCTCGTTTGTGAAATGTATACGAATTCTATTACACCAACTTCTACAGCAACAACAACAACAACACGTACAACAACAACAACAACAACAACAACAACACGTACAACAACAACAACAACAACAACTACTACTACTACTACTACTACTACTGCCTTTACTATTAATACTACTACTACTACCACATGGTTACAAACTTCAATTAATTAAACTTACACACACACACACACACACACACACACACACACACACACACACACACACACACACACACACACACACACACACACACACACACACACACACTACGCTGGCAGTTGTCGAATGACATACAAAGACTGCAATTACACCAGAGCTGATCTTCGCATCACATTGTCCGTTTTATTTGTCTTTTGTCCGTGGCTCAGAACGCTCGTAACAAGGTGATGCCTGTGAACAGCCTCTCTTAGTAAAAAAAAACAAAAAAAACAAAAAAAGTCAATGAATGATCAGTCCACGAACAAATATTCCACACTGGTAACCAGCACAAGTAACAGGGATAGTTTAAACTTAAATGTGCTATGAAAGTTCGCGATAGCAAACCCGCTCGAAAACCAACAAAATCAAAGAGTCCCCAAAAACCAAAAAGAAACAAGCATCCATCTCTATGTCCATTAATATTTCAGAACAGGAAAAACAAAACTATGCTCGGAACATTTCCAGTAAAAGTAATACGTGTTTTCGTGATCGATAGAACTATTGGAACTGGCTGATGTGCATCACGGGGAGTAATCAAGATGGCGGAGGCTGGTGAGGATTGGGGTAGGGAAAGGGGGGAGGGGGGAGGGGGGGGGCTGGAGCTACATAGATTGATTTTAATTTTACGATTGTTGCTCTGAGGTAAAAAAAAAAAAAAAATCAGAAGTCTGAGCATGCACTCATTTTTACATTGTAGTAACAGCGTTTTTGCAAAAGTCGTTTTCTGTTCTGGTTTGTATGAACGTCGCATTTCTTTCACACAGACAAAATAAGACCCGAGGATGTTTTATTATTATTTTGTTGTTGTTGTTTGTTTGTTTGTTTTTTTCGGTGCTTGTCGCGTTGGCTTGTTTTCCTAGCAAGTCAGTGTTGTGTCGGTGTTCATTGGGGCCGATGGCCGGGGGTTCTCTCCGGGTACTCCGGCTTCTTCCCCATCTGCTTTGGAAAGGTTCAGTCCTGAAAATGTGTGAATGAATGCAACTGCAATTTAATTCCGAAACTTAAAATAGCTGAGCAGACCCTTTGCACCACGTGAATGTGAAGTGTTCATTTCCAGTGTGTGAAAAAATGCGTGCGTGTTTCAGCCAGTAACAAAAAAAAAAAAATGGGTAAAGCGCCTACACAATACCTTATGATGATGATGATGATGATGATGATGATGATGATGATGATGGTTGTTGTTGTTGTTGTTGTTGTTGTTGTTGTTGTTGCTGCTGCTGTTGCTGTTGCTGTTTTTGCTGTTGTTAGTATGATATGATATGATATCATATGATATCATATCATATCATATCATATCATATCATATCATATCATATCATATCACATCACATCACATCATATCATATCATATGATAATTAATGTTATTATTATGAAAGAAAGGATACGCCCTTCAACCAGAAGACGACTTTTATGAACACTTTCCTGCAATGTAAATGTTTCCACAGTTTTGACGACTGATCAGGTAACGTGATGTGTTTGAAACCTGAGCACGCGCTCGGCTTTTTATTGTCCTTGCAGTAACGTTTCAAGTTTTTCAGTGGTTGTTGTTGCTAAGAAAGGGATTCTCTCTTCACACAAACAAACCGAAATCCAGAAAACTTGAA
>JACVVK020000118.1:877500-887500 GCA_018292915.2 Batillaria attramentaria | reverse complement strand
TGTGATTGTAATTCTATAGAAACACACGGTCGACGGTGCGGTGCGCACACGTGCACAAAGCCGACGTCTCCCCTACTGTGAAAGCGTGGTCATCGATAAGTATTGTGTCCTCAGACCAACGCGTTCTCTCTCTCTCTCTCTCTCTCTCTCTCTGGGAGTAATCAAGACGGCCGAAAGTGTTTCCAGTGGTACTAAGAGTTTACTTTACTACTAAATTTTTACCTCCCAGCAGGGATTCGAACCCACGACCCGAACATTCAGCCAGAGGAAACAGGCAACGTTTGAGACTAAACACTTTTTTTTTTTTTTTTTTTGGGGGGGGGGTTACTCCCACCTCGTGTAAAGGTCGATCTCACGCACCTTCGCGAGAGCAGTGGATCAAGAACAAGTCACGTCGGCCGCTCGCCATCTTGATTAAACCCCCCGTGCTCTCTCTTAGCCGGGGGTCGGGTTGGCTGGACCAGAAACGCGAGGCGCAACGCACGCGCGCGCAGCTTGTGTGAAAAGCATCTCCCAAGCAGACAATTCAAGTATAAGCAGGCAGACGCAGATGTCACCCAGTTAGCACGTGTTTTGTCATACTGGGGAGAAGTGGGTAGGCAAATCCTTTGTACGCCACGCTCAGGTGTCATGGTAGCCACCAAGAGGCCAGTTGGAAAAAAAAAAAGGAAATGAAATGAAAAAATGAAACCGCGTTTCAATCTGTGACGGAAACTGACGTGATTGTCAAAGTGTGGGAGTGATTTGCGGCTGAAAGGATTTTGCTGCGACGGCAATTTTTGGCGGCATTCTGTGGTGGTGGTGGTGGTGGTGGCAATATTCCAGAACTTACAGTCGTTTTTCCACTGGACACTGACCACACCAGGCAAATAGCCACAGCTTCATCAACCAGAATTATTATTACTGTGTGGTATAAAACTAGTTCGTGTCTTCATCCAAGGAAACCAGCGTGTAACTTCACGATGACGCTTGGCGTTAAATCATACACAGTGGATGCCATATGAGCACCGTCATGCTTACCTGCCGGCGAATTAGGTAAGTAAATAAATGATGCATTGCATGTCTTTGTTCTATCCATTACTACTAGTGGTCGGACATTGCCGCCCGCTGGCGCTGTATTGATCTTTAAGCTACACGCTACCTTCTTCTTCTCCCTGTCTTCTTGCCAGCCTCAGGAAGTTAGTGTGATTTTGACGGAATGGTTATGTATGTGGATTCACAATCCCTGCGGATTTGCGTTGTAGTGTTTTACTGCCTTTTTTCAATTCAATTCAATTCAATTCAATTCAATATAACTTTATTGTCTGTCGATGGCAGAAAATTTTCTTCTGGCTCACACACACACACACACACACACACACACACACACACACACACACACACACACACACACACACACACACACACACACACACACACACACACACCCCTACATTAATTTATCTAGACATATAAAGCCATACATATTAAACACAGATCCTAAAGTAATGTGTGATGTCCAAGTCTAATACTATGCGACTAAACTAAGAAATCTAAACTAAAAGATGGCAAGGGCATAGCGGACATGACACAGCTGAGGAGTAAGCACAGTTATGAAAATCTCAACAAATAAAATCTATACATACTGGGGACGGGCAGTAAACACAGTCATGAGTTTAAAATAGATACTGCTGAGGGAATGAAAGATTTCTTATTTTTTTTAAAATAACGGGATTTGTGTTAGCTTGCATACGTCCCTCCTACCGTCTACGTTTCCAGTCAAATATATGGTATGGTGTGGTGTGGTGTGGTGTGGTGTGGTGTGGTGTGGTGTGGTGTGGTGTGGTATGGTATGGTATGGTACGGTATGGTATGGTATGAGTGGCTATGTGTATGAGCACATTATGTCTGGCTCTTTTGAGACGCAAGCATGGAGAACAAAGCTTTGCAAGCCTGCTGCTGCTGCTAATCGCTATTTTATGTGCAAAACTCCACCCTGCTACATATTAACATCCTTATACGAACAACCTTGAACTTCCCAACTCCCTGCAACCCTCATTCTCACCTTTTTCCCCCATACAGTTTGTTGTTGTTGTTGTTGTTTTGTTTTGTTTTTTACACACACACACACACACACACACACACACACACACACACACACACACACACACACACACACACACACACACACACTAATAATAATAATAATAATAATAATGAATATTTATTTGCGCTTATTCTCTGTGAGATCTAAGCGCTTACAGAGGAGGTAAAATAGCTAAAAGAAACTAAAAGCTACTAGAAAGATAAAAAACGCACTAAAATAGCAACTCTCTCTCTCTCTCTCTCTCTCTCTCTCTCTCTCTCTCTCTCTCTCTCACACACACACACACACACACACACACACACACACACACACACACACACACACACACACACACACACACACACACACACACACACACACATTCATTTTTATTTTACACTTTTTTCCTTCCTTTATATCTCCTGCCCCCCCCCCCCTTTCTCTCTCTCTCTCTCTCTCTTGTTCTTTCTTTCATTCATTTTTAGTTTGTTGCCTTTCTTTGTTTCTGTTTTTCAATCTTTTTGTTTGTTTTTCTTTCTGTCCTTCGATTTTTTTTCTTTCGAGTTTTTTCCTCCTTTTCCGTACTTTCTTTCTCAAGGAGCAATGGAATGGTCACGGGAAGGGGGTTGAGGCCACGTGCGTGTGTGGTAGGAGGGCGGAAGCGGGTGGGGTTGGGGATCGCTGCGGGGTGGGGTGTGTGGGGGATGGTGGTGGTAATGGTTAAAGCTTTGTTGTTGGCTGTGTTTGCGTAAATAGATTTATGCTTGTCGTCAAACCTTTTTTTTTAATAACCTGCCTAAGGTCTCAGTGTGACAGTTATTACATGCACTTATTATTTCCATCCCCCCCCCCCCTCTCCCATCTGTGTGCCGTTCACGATGCGGTTCAGCGGTGACGCCAGTCAGCCAGGAGCGATAAGCTGTTCCTGAATCTCTTTCAGCAATTAGAGTCGAACTTTTCGCCACGGTCAATACAGAATGACAATACCGGGGGAACATCTCAAATACTGTATTAGTTATTATCTATCACTGGTTTTACTATACCTCTTGGGTTGCTTCCCCCTGCCAGTGTGCAGTTGCGTCGTCGCGGTGCAGTGCCAAGCCGGCGGACCCAGAGAATGTGTCCTCTTTGCCGCGACATTTGTATCAACCTTGTGTTGCGGAAATAGTCGTTAAGCCCCATAAACACAACAACAACATCAAAACCGCGGAAAAGGACGGTAAACCCCGCAAAAACAAAACAAAACAAACAACAACAACAAAAAACCCCAAAGCAAAACAAAAACCAAAGAACCCCAAAAGCCAACCTTACACAAGCGCCTTGGAACTAAAATTACACCCTCAGTAGCCTGGATGTGTTTTGTCTTAAGTTGTGCACGTGCAGGTCACAAGATTTAGAACTGGAGACAAGGCTAGTTCTCGCAGTCAGATGGCCATTTTGTGCTTCTTTAGCATGAGACACGCATAAAGAGACCAATAAACAGCAATGAAGACTACCCGCAGGGAGGCGCGCTGTTCAGACTCCCTTCTTATGACAACAAATCACGCTATGCTACTGGGAGTAACGTACAGCTCCTTAATTCCTCTATGTTCCTGACGCCGCTGAGATGGAAAACTGCCAGTTTCCAAGCTCTATGGCTGTTTGCCAGTTTCCAAGCTCTATGGCTGTTTGCCAGTTTCCAAGCTCTATGGCTGTTTGCCAGTTTCCAAGCTCTATGGTCGTTTGCCAGTTTCCAAGCTCTATGGTTGTTTGCCAGTTTCCAAGCTCTATGGTTGTTTGCCAGTTTCCAAGCTCTATGGCTGTTTGCCAGTTTCCAAGCTCTATGGTTGTTTGCCAGTTTCCAAGCTCTATGGCTGTTTGCCAGTTTCCAAGCTCTATGGCTGTTTGCCAGTTTCCAAGCTCTATGGCTGTTTCCCAGTTTCAAAGCTCTATGGCTGTTTGCCAGTTTCAAAGCTCTATGGCTGTTTCCCAGTTTCAAAGCTCTATGGCTGTTTCCCAGTTTCAAAGGTCTATGGCTGTTTCCCAGTTTCAAAGCTCTATGGCTGTTTCCCAGTTTTAAAGCTCTATGGCTGTTTCCCAGTTTCAAAGCTCTATGGCTGTTTCCCAGTTTCAAAGCTCTATGGCTGTTTCCCAGTTTCAAAGGTCTATGGCTGTTTCCCAGTTTCAAAGCTCCATGGCTGTTTCCCAGATAGAAGGATGTTTCACTTGGCTATGCGACCGTTTTCGCGACTTCGCGGCTTCTAGTGTTAAAGATATACGACTTTTTTTATTTTTATTTTTTTTTAGCGTACGGTCCATTCTTGAACAGAAATTGATTTAGATTTATTGGAGTAATGTGACTTGACTAACATACGATCAACTCACTCCCCCCCCCCCCCTCCCCGGTACACACAGCACATATACACACTCGAATGCTCTGTTGTTGAGAAAGATAGATATCTCTTTTCATGGCATCGTTCATAATTTTTTTTTCTGTGTGCACGTCTACCAAGGCACTTACAATGTCGATGATGATGTGCAACATTTAAGGTGGGCCCTACAGCCGGATGGAATGTGTTCAATTTTGGTTTCTGCAAAAGATCAAAATTCGCCATCGCGTTCGTGAAATGTATACGATTTCTATTACACCAACTTCAACAACAACAACAACAATAACAACAACAACACGTACAACAACAACAACTACTACTACGATACTACTACTACCACTACTACTACTACTACTGCCTTTACTATTACTACTACTACTACTACTACTACCACATGGTTACAAAGTTCAATTAATTAAACACACACACACACACACACACACACACACACACACACACACACACACACACACACACACACACACGATTTGGTAGTGGGGTGTTGTGACAGCCACCTTTTTAACCACAAACGGGTTGACAGCAAAGACGGGGCAACGTGTAAAGGAAGGAAGAAGAAGAAGAAGAAAGAAGAACGGAGAGAAGAAGGGAAGGAAAAAAGAAGACTAGAAAATCCTGGCAAATTAACTTTTGGCTTTTAGCCTGAATCGATAGCATGGGGGACACCGGGGCAAAACTACAGCAACTTCTCTTTCAGTGCCGAAAGCAAACTGAAAAACCTGCATTCTTTCTTTTCTTTTTAATTGAATAAGCATTGAGTCCTCTACAGTGCACAACAGAGTCTCACTTACATGTGCGCAAATAATACAAATGTTTGATAATAGCCAGCACTCTACATTTGCTAGTGTTCATGGTTACCTACCGAAGTTCCGGTTTGCCCCGGTTTCCCGTTAAGATTTCCACAAAATGAAGCCGTATAACTTTAAAATCCTGACTGATTTGGGCACCGCGTGCCGGAATTGTTTCATGTCTTTCTGACCGACAGCAAGAAAGAAAGTCCAAGAGAAAAAAAAAAAAAAAAAAAAAAAGGCTCGCCTCCGTTAAAATTAGGTGATTTTTTTCCAACGGCAGCTTAAATTGGCTAATTTTTCGCTTCCTTTTCCGTCAGTTTGTTTTCAGGAAACCAAATCAGCTTTTCTTATTGTGATTTACTGATCTATTACATTTGAAAAGGGAAAGAACATATCTCTCTCTCTCTCTCTCTCTCTCGGCAAGTTTGAAAATGGTAACTGTGCCAATAGCTTTACCGTTGATAAATAAAGGATCATTGTCATTGTCATTGTCTCTCTCTCTCTCTCTCTCTCTCTCTCCACCCCCCCCCCCCCCCCCCCTTAGTGTGCACTTTCCCTCTCTGTTTCATGTTTTCAGTGTGCACTTTTTCTCTATTTCAGTTTTTAAATATAGTTCTTGTAGTTTCTTGTTCAGTATCCTTAGAAGTAGAATAGCAGGACAGCCTGTCAGATAGGCAGCAATGCCTAAATGCTCTATTATATCCTGAATAAAAACGTTTCATCATCATCATCTCTCTTTCTCAGCAGGTGCTTTGTTTGGCAGAAATTGCGGCTTCCTGTCCTTGTTTGATTTCGCTTTTTTTTTTCTTTTTTTTTTTTATAACCAGGCGTTTGTTTTGTTTCGTTTATGATAAATGCTAATCCGTGTTTCCTCCAAACGCACTTGACAGTGTAACCACTTCTATATGAATGGGTCGCTGGCGTTTCAAATGAGTTATTCTGAGTTAATAATTATGATAATAATAACTGAGTATTGTAAACACACTTTAATAATAATAATAATAATTGATATTTATATAGCGCTCTTCAGGGGCGCCGGAAGATGTTGGGGGGAGGGGGGGCAGAATCTCGGAGGGGGGAACGTTGCCCGAAGAAAGTGAAAAGCGGGGGGGCCCATCAAATGCTGCGTAGACAAAAAAAACCTTTACGAACCAGGACGTTGCCCGAAAAAAGTGAAAAGCGGGGGGGGGGGGGGGGGGGGGCAATCAGAGGAGCGGACAGCCTTCGGTCCGCAAAAACAGAAGTTCTCTGTTGGCTGGGATGAGGGAGAGAGCACTAAGAGGGGTAGGGGCAGAGGTGGGGGGGGGGGGGGCAAGACCATGGCTTTGCCCCCCCCTCTTGCCATAGTCACCTGATTTTCCAGGGGGGGCAAAAAGACACTCTTGCCCCCCCCCCCCCTGCTTGGGTACAGGAGGGCAAGCTGCCCCCCCCCCCCCCTGCCCCCCCCGGTTCCGGCGCCCCTGGCGCTCTTTCTTGCAGAGAGCTCACAGCGGTTTACAAGAAAAGAAAAACAAAACAATGCAATCACATACAAACAAGCAGTACACTGACCCTCACAAAACACACAACGTATCAAACACTACAATCAGTTCCCTCTACCGAGAAGGTGACAGCCGGAGAACTTGCCTTCCAGTGAACGGACACGACTCCTGGACCACATATGGTCAAGATTCTCACCCCCTCCCCCCCCCTCCCCCGGTTCAGTGAAAGAATTCGTTAAAAGATAGGCTTTACCCTTTTGTTTAATCGGCTCAAAGCGCCGCTAATTGAACCCAACCTGCACGCTCACGTGAACCACACGCATTTTCTCACACACTGGACATGAACACATTACAATCACGTGGTGCAAAGGGAAAGCTCAGCTATTTAAGTTTCGGAATTTAGAATTGCCTTTATTTTCAAATTTTGTGGACTGAACTAGGGGAGGAAGCCGGAGTACCCGGAGAAAACCCCCAACAGTCGGCCCGAATGAACGGTGCCACGTACGAGAAGGAAAAATTCTTTGCCTCGAGTGGGATTCGAACCTGACCTCTCGCATTGGTGACAAAGTCTCTTAACCACTAGACCACCGACCACCCCCGAGTTCTGAGTTCTCCGTTTCAGCAGATCGTCAGATCCGCTTAGGAAAATCTGCTTTGTCTCCGAATAGTGTTTTCTTGCTATGCTCGGGCGCACTTAGCAATTCCACAGCATAATAGAAAATTCATCAGAACAAACATGACCCTGCCATTGCAAGTATACATCATCGACTAATTTTGTTCTGCACAACTGTGCTGGTAACCTACGTGGCAACTGAAGTGCTACCGAATGTGACTGACAGATGTCACTGACCAATCGATGACTGTTGGCCAAAGAACTGCATATGCTAGTTATACATGTAGCTCCATGTTGCGGACGCTTGCACATGTTTTCCCACGTGTCTTTTCTGATTATAGACTTCTGATACGGTGTATAGAGGCCTTCACAGTCTGTCGGGGAGGTCACACCTTGGTTTAAACATTTTATTCATGGACCACCGTCAAGCAGCAAACAGTAATACATTGAAAAAGAGCACAACAAGCAAAAGCTTATATACGTGCTCATCTGAACCAGTTAACAAAGAGCATGGCGGAGAAATTGACGTGGAAAAAAACTGGACTGAAGTGTAAAGACGTGGGAAAGAAAAACAAATAAATAAATAAAAGAAGAAAAAAGAAAAAAAAAGAAGAAGAGAGCAGGAAGATGAAAGGAAAGAAGAAAGAGCATATCAAACTTTACTGTGAATGGTGGTGGCGGCAACAGCCCGCATGGACCGTGAAACTCGCTGACTCGGGCCCTGTATTGTACCAGATTACATCCACTCATGTCACAGATCGTACCAGAAAATGGTTTCAAGACAGCCCAGAGTCGGGAAAGCAACGTAAAATCTGAAAACAACAAGCGTAGGCGTCGCCACCACCACCCTAGATGAGGTCCCATACGTAGCACATATGAAGAAGGAGAAAAAAGGTCCGCACAAGGTCACACCTTCCATGGCGGCAAACCAGAATCAGCATCTTGGTAGTATTTATTTCAATTCTCCAATCAGCGGCGTGCGGGGGGGGGGGGGGGGGAAGGGGGCGGGGGCATTTGCTACTAAATTTAAATTCAGAGTTTTCAAACTTTGTTTTTGTGAAGTGGCATTTTCCCTGAATATCGGGAAACACTGATGATATCAAGAAAGCAATTATCGATGTAAGTGAAACAAGCGGCTTTGCGTGGCATATTATATCTATCGGCGTTTGGCCTCTGTTTGGACGTATGTAGCGACACATTCATTCGATTTACGTAAATTAACCATCATTGTTAGTAAAACAAATGGTATCGTATGACACGACCGAAGTGAAATGAATGTAGTGTTTATCAGTTTAGGGTCTTTTGAGCGAACGCAAGTGACAGCTAGCACTATCATTCTGTTGAAATCAACTGATTACCGAAATCTAACACAAACTATGTGACTATGTGCCCTAGAACAAGGTTGTCCACGTACAGCCAGTGGAAAATGACGGGTGTTAATAACTCATCTTGAGCGTCGATGTTGTAATCATCATGAGCACATTCCAAAAATCTGGTTCAAGCTTATGTAAGGGGGAAGGTACAAGCAGTCTGCGTGTTACTAGGTTCCCGTGAAAGAGAATTCACTATAGAAGCAAACATGTGATGGAAAAGGGGGGGGGGGGGGGGGGGGGGGCAGATCGCCAAGTCACTTTACACAGAGAGAGAGAGAGAGAGAGAGAGTATACACATTTTCAGTCATCTTTAATTCCCCCAATCTTATCTTATCCTATGTAATCCATGATAATGCAAAAACACCACGTAATTGTTCTAGTGTTACATCGCTCCCCGTCAGTCTGTTCTCTGAGTCATACGAAGCCAAAACGCACCAGATTCTCCGACAGTAAACTGGGCGAGCAAAAACAGAGAAGCAGAGGAGTGAAACGGGTTGGATCGAAGATATAAACGTTCCGCTTCATATGTCACACGGCAGCAGCTGGTTGCGGCTCGAGGTCTGTCGTTTTAAGTAAAGTGGGAGTGAATGCCGACCCTAATATGACTGGCCCGTTTATACTGTCAGAGCAAGAATTCAGTATAAAGTGGCCACTATATGCTATAACTGCATCACTGTCTCCTGTCCTTCATATCTTTCCTCTCTGCTGCGGCTGTACACACCCTCCAGACAACTCCTATCCTCTGCTGACACCCGCATCCTACGCATTCCACACACTAGGTCAGCGAGCATTGCTCTACCACGGTCCAGTCATTTGGAACAGCCTGCCTGCCCATGTTCGCCATGCAGAGTCAACGGACTCTTTTAAAGTCGCTTTAAAGTCTTATTTCTTCCGGCAGTATTATACAGACTAACTTCTTTATCATCACTGCTATCATCATTGTCATTTTAGGTTGTCGTGTGAGGATGTATCATAGCTGTGTGTATGTAACGTGTATGTGACGTGTATATCATGTGTAACTGTATGTAATGTGACGTATTTCATATATATGTATGTACTGTATCTCCACCCTTCTATTGCGAGGCGCCCAGAGCTCCAGCAGGAGGTTGGGCGCCAGACAAATCCTCATTATTATTATTATTATTATGCCCGATTTTTGTGTGTGTTAAGTTAAAGTCTTTATGGACGTGCACACAACAACGCTGTGGGACACTTTCCGTCTAATGCGCTTAAGTCTTTGCTTTAAAACAGTTGCTTATATCAATAAATCAACACACACACACACACACA
>JACVVK020000118.1:790000-872500 GCA_018292915.2 Batillaria attramentaria | reverse complement strand
TGCAAGTTGATCAATACGTATTTATTTCCTTTTTTACCTCTGGTTTAAAAGAGTTGCAATGCAACAGTTAGGGGGGGGGGGGGTGTCTCTCCGGGTACTCCGGCTTCCTCCCCCATCTGCTTCGGAAATGTTCAGCCCACCAAATTTGAAAAATAAATGCAATTCTAAATTCCGAAATTTCAATACCTGAGTTGACCCTTCTCACCATGTGATTGTAATGTGTTTATGTCCAGTGTGTGAGAGAATGCGTGTGATTCTCGTGAGCGTGCGTGTTGGATTCAGTTCGCGGCTCTTTGAGCCGATTCATGAAATTGAGTAAAGCGCCTATACAATACTCATTATTATTATTATTATTATTATTATTATTATTATTATTATAGCATCTGAAACAATTGTGGTGACTCTGGATGACGTGCTTTATGTTGTTTTACGTATGTAGAAGCGTACAGCGTACTGAGCACTCTCGCTGGCGTGCGTTTTATGTTGTTTTACGTATGTAGAAGCGTACAGCGTACTGAGCACTCTCGCTGGCGTGCGTTTTATGTTGTTTTACGTATGCAGAAGCGTACAGCGAACTGGGCAGACGACGTTATTTGGTTTCGGGCTGAGGTCCAGCTAGACAGCGCTGACTAGTGGCTATTTTTAGCGACTTTGTCAATCGGCGTGTAGAGGGTATAAGTATGGAGGCGTTAGGTCATAGAAAGTCATATTTCTCTACTATTTGAAGCCGCAAAGTCACAGAAATGGTTGCAATGGCCAAAAGAACAAGAATTAAAAGTCTATCCTTTAGGCAAACAGTCGTAGAGGTTTGTAAGCAACAGGGCCCGTATGTAGAAGTCGAGGTTAATTTAACCCACGGCTACGGGCCTAACCCAGACTCGGACAAAAGAAATTCAAAAGCAAAATTAAATACAAAAGGAAGCGAAGAAAGGAAAGAAAAAAAATCTTTCTATAACGGCTTATGTGCATTGCTGGAATGGGCCCGCGTCTTTATTTAAAAAACAAAAAACAAACCTAGAGCTAGTTTAGTTCGTGTGACCTGGACTAAAAGCGCTAACCTCGACTATTACATATGGGCCCAGTTGTTTTCCTTCAGAACTCATTTGTGAACATAAAGACTTTACGTGTCTGATGTAGCCGATACGAAGTGAGGAAAATAGCCTTAGATATGTACGAGATATGCTTTATTACCCTTACCAGCTGCTGTTTCCTGCGCATTTCGCCGTGGTAGACAATGAGTCATAATTATATACTCGACTCTATCGACTGTATAATTTTTATGAATACACAAACGTGTTTTCAGCGTAACATGACCAACTGTCTCAATCTGGTGTACATTGCATGACGCTGGTACGTGGAACACAGATAAAAATTGCTACACGGAAAACAGGTAAAACGGTGTGCCATTTTCAATAGATAACGCGACAATTATTTTCGTTGAGTGAGTATTTTTTATTCTGGAACGACGGAAGGACGAAATAAGTTTACAAACCGACGGATCTACTTGTAGAATGATGGAGAAATGGCCAAGTTTGATACTCTGGTGGTCGGGAATTTGGGTTGCAATTGCAATTGTTGTTGTTGTTGTTTACGCCAAATCGAGTCAAAATTCACGTGCAGACCCTTTTACAGTTTCTGTCTTGCTTTCGTGTGCGTGTGTGTGCGCGCACACACACACACACACACACACACACACACACACACACACACACACACACACACACACACACACACACACACACACACACACACACACACACACACACACACACACACACACACACACACACACACACACACACACACTTATTTAAACTTATCTTTCAATCGGCGACTCCTCTTGTATGGAATGGGGTCTTCATGAAGGAGGCGCCGTACTGGTGGAACAAAACACAAACCACGCTCCAAGGTACGATAACCCTGGACAGCATCGCAAGTGGTGAATCGCCTCTGTCGGGGGTGGGTGGTTTTTTTTTGTTGTTGTTGTTGTTTGGGAGTTTAACGTCCTTTTCAGCCACTACGTATGGGTGATATCAAAGACGGGGCAACGATGAAAAAGCCAACACAAATATTTGGCCCCAGCCGGGATACGAACTCACGACCCGATCTTCTGTCGGGGGAATCGAGGAGTGGGTGGGAGTGAGGGGATGGTGGCTGGTGGGGAGGGGGGGGGGGGCGTGAGGGTCGGGGGTGGGAGGCGAGGTGGTAGAGTCAAGGAGAGACAGTGGTACAACTGGGGGAATCGTGGGGACAGAGAGTAAGTTTCGTTTCGTTTCCTCCTCGAACGTAAATAACACTGAGTCTGACTTGGAAAAGTATCTATTCCGCACTGGATTTCGACTAGGTCCGCTTACCTCCACCTGATTCAGCTGGTGTGTGTGTGTGTGTGTGTGTGTGTGTGTGTGTGTGTGTGTGTGTGTGTGTGTGTGTGTGTGTGTGTGTGTGTTTGCATATGTTGTATGAATGCGGTAGTACGCGCATTGAGTCACTCTATGAGAATTTTGCGCTATATAAGTACAATTCATTATTATTATTACTAATACCAGTACCGACTAAATAATTATGATTTACGCATTGTTTCATTGATGTATACATTGGCTGGTCTCCAAACTACGATGGCCTGTCACGCTTAGCATCAAATCGGTACAGTTCTGTTCAGAAACGGGGACCTCACCACGAAAAAAAAAACCCTCTTTCGCTTACTTCCTAATGGCGAAAATCCCGCCCCCCTCCCCCGACTATTTCTTCCATGTCTAGTGGCATTTCCGCCGATGACAGCAAATAGATGATGAATGTGAAAAATAGTATCGAGTTTGCAGGGATCAATTTGTTTTCGATTCTGCGTGGTAAAGAAAAAGAAGAAAAGGAGCGTCGAAGGATTTATTGATTCTGACAGAATTCCTCGGTGCCGAAAGAATATCATTTCACGCTCATCTGGGTCGAGTTACCCGGATCAGGGAGAGTCAAAAATTGTCACACGCACGCGCGCGAGGGCGGGCGTTATTTCTGTGTTTTTTTCCCAGGAAGCGCAAACAGCAGGCATATAGCCAAAGATAGTGACAGTGAGGGGGAGGGAAGGGGGGGGGGGGCGGGCGTGGTGTGCAGATTTTGGTACATAGAGACAGACACACATACAACAAAAACAACAACAACAACAACAACAACAAAAACAACACTAACAACGAGAGAGAGAGAGAGAGAGAGAGAGAGAGAGAGAGAGAGAGAGAGAGGATTTAAAAAAAAATTAAAACAAAGAGTGTATGATGAAGAGTATGGAAGCACTTTTTACTTAGAGGGAAATTTTATTAGGGGCGTTCGTTTAATATGATTTGTGAACGGGGAGGACGGGGCAAGCTGAGAGCTAGTAATGGTCGCAAATACGTGTACAGGTCATAGGTGTTACGAAAAGTCGAGAGATCACCATTTAGGCACTGTTCTCGAACGTAGATCCTGGGGTAAGGGGAAGTAACTTTTGAAATTTTCAACTAATCGAAATCCTAAAATGAAAGAAATTATTCACGGAGTGCGTTTAAAAAAACAAAAAACAAAAAAAACAAGGGCTTAATGTTTGTGGACAATGTATTAAAACAGTTAACCTTTCTCTGCTTTGCAAATTTGAAACGGCAGGCGAGGTTGCGTGACCTTCCTGCGCATTGTTCATTTAAATATATTCATTTCTTTATTCATCCACTCTTTCGCTCTGCTGGGAAAAGATGTCTGCTGGCAAATCTTCACGGGCATTCAATTTGGTTATGTTGTTTTGTTTCATTGTTGTTGTTGTTGTTGTTGTTTTCAGAGAGATAACAAAGGTTTTGCGATAGTACTGACCAGTTTCTTCAAGTTTATCTAGTTAAACTCCCGAAAGTTTCCTCTCTTAATACTGTCCATCCATAAATAAATACACCCGCATAGAATAATTCATACTTCCCGTAGCACTTCTTCCGTTCTGCTGGGACAAGACGGCGGCTGACAAATCTTCACAGGCACCGGGTGTTGTTTTCAGACAGGAGAGTAATGTTGTTTCCGATGCGCGAGTAATGTGGTTTTGTGAGTCGGAGACGTGGAACCCAGGTCCCTGGCCCCAGCGGGACTCTCGGATGACCAGTATTGATGTAGTGAGGGGCTTGCCCTTCCTTGATCCGTCTCAGCTTCCACATCGCTCAACTTATAGCTTCTTTGCTGTCTCGGAAGAGGGTTTGTGCCTGTTTGTTTGTACGTTTATACTCGCCAGTGCACATTTTCAGTGAGTTAATTACGAGTGCCTTACGTCCGAAAATAGTAGGGGAAATGGAGAGCGAAATTGGGAGTTATGGCTTTCCATAACCCACTCAGTGGTTTACGAGTTCACAAAAACACACCCCAGTTACGTCATCAGTCAACTGCAGAAACTGCGTCATTTCAAACAACTGGAACTCATACATCAAGGCCGGTGCCCAGTTATTTTGTTCAGTTTTGGGGGTGAAATTTCATTTTGTTTAAATCACGCAAAAAAATGGTCTCACAGAAAAATCTCCGCGAAGAATTTGCGACTGCACTTTTGAAAGCCAGTACATGAGCTCATGCTTTAGACTGACTTTCTTCTTAACATCTAGCACTTTCAACCGCTGTACGCATCATTTTCTGACAAATTAGTGCGCAGAATTTTGAGGGGGGTACATAAGTCACCTGTCACCTTACCAGAAAAATGTAACGTCGACGAAAATGTAATACTATGCTACTCGAGGTAAGAGTCTTAATGCTCGCGGTATATTATAAACAGCGTGCATGATTAGTTCTCGTGGTTCACCACGAAAGAAACCACTCGATGTTTCAAGCGAGGTAGCTACGACAAAACTTGAAACATTGAGTGGTTTCTTTCCTGGTAAACCACGAGAACTAATCATATCAGCTCTATTTACTTGATGTAGAAAGGTGATGGTGGTTGTTGTTATATGTTTCGTTAGGCTGAACATTGATTAACACTTTTTTTTTTACCCCAGTTGGGATAATACAAACATACTGACATCACAACCAAGGAATCTTCCTCTCTCTCTCTCTCTCTCTCTCTCTCTCTCTCACCGAATCGCCCGCTCACATGAAATGCGTGATATGGTCACCTCGCCAGCCTCAGAAAAGATGTTCCATTGGCTGCATACATACCACTAACTGTTATCTAAACGCGCGGGAATGGTGGGTAGACACAAACACAAAACTAAATGCAACTACAGTCGAACCTGCCAAGGCGGTCACCTGTATAAACCAAACCACTGTCTAACCTGGTCACCCCAGAGGATCCCCTGACACCCTGGATAACCCGGTCACCCTGTCTAAGGTGGTCAGTTTGACCCAGTCCCTTGGGTGACCGCCTTACACAGGTTTGACTGTATGTGAGAGAGAGGTGATCAATGTACTTTGGTCTTTTTAGAGGGTTGAACACAGACACTAAGTACAACATTGTTACGTAGTATTTTAGCTTCAAAGAATATGTAGAATCAAGCAAACCCAATATGAGGCCATACGCTATTAGTTTTCAAACCAAGGATGATAATTAATTAGCGTTGGGTTGGGTTGATTTCAAAGGCTAAACAGTCGGAATAGACAAAGCTGGTGACTAAACTGAAATTCAGATATAGTCTCCACATTCCTTATTCCGCGGTTTTTTTCTGTTTGTTTTGAAATCATACTTTCCTTTTTTCATCTTTGGCCGTGAAACGGGCTATATTTTGAACGTCTAGATCTCTAAGGTTTCGAAAGTCAAACAACACTCTTTACCACTGCCGCCTGTTTAACAATCATCGACTAACACACACACACACACACACACACACACACACACACACACACACACACACACACACACACACACACACACACACACTTACTTCCTCGGATTCAGTTTCTACTTGCCCCATTCAGCCGACATATACCACACGCGGTAGATCATTACAGTGATCATACGCCCAACGTACCCACACACGGTGACCGGCAGAGCGAGAAACATTGTTCATCCGGTCTTCCTTCATCTTGTCCGCTCCGTCCTCCCACCCCCTGCCCCTCCCCACCCCCTGCCCCCCCCCAGTGTGTGTGTCAGCGCTGATTAGTGCTCCTATTCCGTTATTTCGTCGGTGTTATTTGTCAGGTTTCCTTGGTAACGCGTTCGGCGTCGTCCAGGTAACAACGGGCTTGATTGGCAGTAGTCAGTTTCCGTGCAGTCGCGAAGTCCCATGATTTATAATATGACGCATGACCGAGAGAGAGAGAGAGAGAGAGAGAGAGTAGCCTGGGGCAAGATGAAGGCAGATGTCGAAAGGCTGAGGAGATAAAAATTATTGACAATAGGAGGGGACACTGTCTGTGTCGAGGCCATAATCATCACGGGGACCAAAGGGAATGAAATATTTAACCTTTCTCTGATCATGCAGATCAAAACGTGCACGCGGTGTGTCATCATTTTGTTTTTCAAGCATCAGGGTCTTTTAGTGTAGTAGCTTTTGTAAGTGGTGTTGTTGGTCTCTGCTTGTCCTTTATTTTTTTTCTACTCAGTTGTGTGTGTGTGTGTGTGTGTGTGTGTGTGTGTGTGTGTGTGTGTGTGTGTGTGTGCGCGCGTTTTACTTTTATAGTTGTTCTTATGTAGTGTACATTGAGTGTTTTTTTTTTGTTTTTTGTTTTTTTAACTTCGGTTTTAGATTGTAAGGCGCCTAGAGCTCGTTTCCCCCGGGATAGGCGCCCTATTATTATTATTATTGTTGTTGTTGTTGTTGCTGTTGTTTTGGTCGCCGTGACATAGTGTCTGTTGCTTGCGCGGCGTTAAGCCCTAACTAACTAACTAACTAACTAACTAACTAACTAACTAACTAACTAACTAACTGTTGTTTTAGATTTGTTGGATTTTGCTGTTTAAGTAGTTGTAGGTTTTGTTGTAGTTGTCGCTGTTGTCGTAGTTGTCGCTGTCGTTGTTATATGAGTTGTTTCAAGGAAACTACTTATTGGACAGACCTGGGACAGTCAACTGATCGAACTTTGAACTGTCAATGCTCGGGTCGTGAGTTCGAATCCTGGCTGGGCGCCGAAGGTCTGTGTGCTGGCGTTTTCCTCGTTGCCACGTCGTTGTGGAAAAGGTGGTTAAACCCTAACCAACGAACCAACCGACTACTTTCTTAACCTTAAAGGCCTGAAATCCCAACTTCACTGGCAGCTTAATTGCCTCTTGTTGTGGCCCCCTGGCATGCACCTTGACCTACCTAACACAAAAATCGCGAAAATCACGCTTTTTCCTGACAATAAAAATCACTACAAACTCGCACACTCGTCAAACAGGGTTCCTCAAATAAACACTAAACATGACCCCATCGTCATTTTGTGCCCTTACTCGTGTATTCCCCCCCACCCCCACCCCGGGAATAAGTCTGAAGTGTGGAGGGTGGAGTTTAGACTAGGGGGTACACATCCAGCATTTACGCGGGAAGTGCCCCGGTGTATAAAGAGCTGGGGGGTACATCTCTCGTGTTACACCGGCTTTGCAGAGATGTATTAGTCAAACTGTACATCTATTGAGGGTGGGTGGGTGTTTGGGGGTTTAACGTCCTTTTCCACCACATAGGGTGATATCAAAGACGAGGCAACGATGAAAAAGCCAGCACAAATATTTGGCCCCAGCCGGGATCGAACTCACGACCCGAGCATTAGAAGTCCAACGCTCTACCATTCGACCACCCCGGCTCCCCTGTACATCTATTGATCGGTCAGACTACAAGGGGTACGGAATATTGTGGGACGATGCATCCCCATCATTATACACTGCATTTGCACACCAAGGCCAGCAAAGACAGAAGAGATCTTAGATAGGTATAGTCATTTGGGAAGGATGGGTGCGCGATTGGGAGTTTAACGTTCTTTTCCACCACGTAAGGGTGATATCAAAGAAGGGGGTGGGGGCTGGGGGAAGAGAAAAAGGCCAGCACAGTATTTGGCCCCAACCGGGATTCGAACTCACGACCCGAGCATTGAAAGTCCAACGCTGTACCATTCGGCTATCCCGGCTCCCAGTCATTTCGGAGCTGCAGTGGTTACAACGCCTGTTTGAATAATAATAATAATGATGATAATAATAATAATAATAATAATACATTGTATTATGGAGGCGCTTTACCCTATATCTCGGGTCAAAAGCACCGCGAACTGAACCCAGCACACACGCTCACGTGAATCACAAGCATTCTCTCACACACAGGACAGCAACTTATTACAATCGCGTGGTGCGAAGGGTCAGCTTAGCTATTATTTCAAGAATCGGAAATTCGAATTTGCCACCAGTTTTGAATTTTTGTGGGCTGAAAATACCCATAGCTGACGGGGAGGAAGCCGGAGTACCTGCAGAGAATCCCCGGCAATCGACTTAAATGAACGGCGCCACATATACTATAGGGGAGAAATCGATATGAGAAACACATTTGATAGTTTTATATCCCATGTAGGATACTTTAAACACGCATTTTCCAGGTTTGTTTGTTTGTTTGTTTGTTTGTTTGTTTGTTTGTTTGTTTGTTTGTTTGTTTGTTTGAATTTCAACTTCATCAGAGCTTCCATTTCAACCGATGTCTGGAAGTTTAAAACAAAAACATTAAGGGAGACGATTTGTGAGTCGTTTTCTGGATTGCGGCATGAAATTAGAATGGCTAGATATTGACAAGATTTGCTCCTGTGCGTCCTGTGGAACTACAAGAAATCACACATTTAACAGTAGATGTAATTGTTTCAAACATTTTAACTCTGTGTAAACTGCTCAAACTAGCAAGAGCGTTAACATTCAATCACTTTTTTTTTTTTTTTTTTTTTTGCTGTATGGAATTGGCGCTTTGTTCACTGTGGTCTTTCTTCGAGCAGTCTAGCTGTGATTTCATCAGCAGATAATCTGTAGTGAACAAAAGTCCTGTGTCGTGCGATATCGATTGGCTAAACATGCACAAAAGCTGGCATACGTTCATAATTTACTTCTGATTGAGTTTTCATCCCGGTTGGCTAAAACGGCGTATCTTCGATCTTCTTGGATTTATTATTATTATTCTTTTAGGGGGCTGTTAAGTTGGGAACAAACACTGGGGATGGTTGTTTTGGTATGTAAATGTATACTCGTTACAAAACGTCGAGGACCAAACTGCAAGTCCGGGCGGTGGTGTAAATTTATCATAGTTTGTAAACTCGCTAGAATCAATTAACCAGATATCACACCTGGATTTGGTGAAAGCACAAAATCTCGGCAGAGCACTTGAATGATTGATTCAGTAACATCATGAATCTTGAATGATTCAGCAAAGTTCAGAAAAACAAAACCTACTCCAAAGTCGATAAACACAAGTCGGGAGAGCACGCACACCAGTAAGATGGGAGGGTAGGTGGGTGATTAAGGGTTTAACGTCTTTTTCCACTACATACCGGTGATATCAAAGACGGGGCAACGAAAGAGAGGCCAGCACAAAAATCTGGCTCTAGCCGAGAATCGAACTCACGACCCGAGCATTGAAAGTCCAGTGCTCTACAACTCGACCATCCCGGATCTTCCAGTAAGCTTTGAACAAAAATGCGATCTACATGAAGAAGACTTAAACCTTAGCTTTGAATACTGCTCACCTGATTACCCTATATAAACAGACACGAGGGCACTATGGGGCACTGCATGCAACATTGCGTATTCACTGGGTTATTGTCCGCAGAACAGCCGCAAAGACGACACTGGGGAATAGTGTGGAACTCACTGCCTGCTAGCGTGACAAAGCAAACTACTCTGTCATTTTTCAAATCAGAACTTAAAACCCATCTGTTTCAACTTGCCTTTTACTGATTCATGTAACGTGGTGCCTGCTCGCTCTCTCTCTCTCTCTCTCTCTCTCTCTCTCTCTCTCTGTGTGTGTGTGTGAGTGTGTGTGTGTGTTCTACGTGCGTGTGAGTGTTGTGTGAATGCGCAAAGAGTTGACGTATTTTCTAGAATTGCGCTCTATAAATGTGATTTATTATTATTATTAACTACTGATAGTTGGGCGGAGCGCGCATGGACTTTTCCGAGCGCAGAGATTCCATCTTGAGCTGAACTCAGCTGAACTGAACTAGGTGATGGTGCTTTCGCATGTGGTGCTCGACTTTTTGCGATGACTGTATTCAGAACAGCTTAGCATTGTTTTGACTGTGCTTGTAGTACAGTTGAATTTTGGCGATGACTGTATTCGGACCAGCGTAGCATTGTTTTGAATGTGCTTGTAGTACAGTTGACTTTTTGCACTGACTGTATTCAGACCAACTTAGTATTGTTTTGAATGTGCTCGTAGGACAGATACAGGGGCGGTCGGTGGTCTAGTGGTTAGGAGACTTGTCACCAATGCGAGAGATCAGGGGTTCGAGTCCCACTCGGGACAAAGAATTTTTCCTTCTCGTATGTGGCACCGTTTATTCGGTCCGATCGTCGGGGGTTCTCTCCGGGTACTCCGGCTTCCTCCTCCTCTGCTTTGGAAATGTTCAGCCCACCAAGTTTGAAAAATAAATGCAATTCTAAATTCCGAAATTTCAATAGCTGAGCTGACCCTTCGCACCACGTGATTGCAGTAATGTGTTTATGTCCAGTGTGTGAGAGAATGCGTGTGATTCACGTGGGCGTGCGTGTTGGGTTCAGTTCGCGGCGCTTTGAGCCGATTCATGAAATTGGGTAAAGCGCCTATACAATACTTATTATTATTATTATTATCATTTTTTTTATTATTCTGTTTTTGTCATATATATATATACTATATTATTATCATTATTATTATGATACTGTGTCAAAGACTGCCCGAGGTGTGAATAGTGCACTGTTGGTGAATGTAGCTCTGCCAACTCATCGTTGTGCCAACGAGACGTATATGGCATGATGGATACGTTTATACAGGAATAAAGCTCGATCCATAGGCGCGTCTACAGTTATATGCACCCGCCTGATTCATTTGCAGCTGTCTGCATATGAATGGATGATGGAACAGAACGATCTATATTCATAGGAATGTCTTTATTCTGTGAGGATGAGTCGCTGTAGTCGTAATATTGGCTATACAGTATTGAATTTTCTGTCAACAGCCGTTGATGCGTCTGTGTGTATAGAACGGCTGGTATTTCTGGACTGCTTGTTTGAATGATTTGCCGGTGTGCTTATTAAAGAGTTTAAGGAGTATTAAGGAGTTTAACGTCCTTTTCTGCCACCAAGTTTGATATCAATGACGGGTCAACGAGGAAAATGCCAGCTAAGGGTGTGTGTGTGTGTGTGTGTGTGTGTGTGTGTGTGTGTGTGTGTGTGTGTGTGTGTGCGTGCGTGCGCGCGCGCGTGCGTGCGTGCGTGCGTGCGTGCGTGTGTGTGTGTGTGTGTGTGTGTGTGTGTGTGTGTGTGTGTGTGTGTGTGTGTGTGTGTGCTTGCTTTCGAATCAAAATGAAACATTTCAGTGGTTAACCCTTTCACTGCCAGATGCGTTTCGGTTCACTCAGGGATAACACCTCTTCACTTTACTCTGCTGTAAACAGGAATCAAAACCTATACTGCATCCAGAGAGCTTTTTTCTCCAACTACTGCGAAGTCTAGATTGACCATTTTTACCTAATTTCACAGTGAGGCTACCTGTGCGATTCATGAAATGCTGCGACGGCGGCAATGAAAAGGTTAATATGGCATGCGGGTGTGTGTGTGTGTGTTTGGGGGGGGGGGGTATATACTGATAAATATACTGATATCCATAACGACGCTTTATTCTACAACGATAGGTGACCGACTTTCAGCGAATTTTTACCCTTACCGTTGCTGTTCTGCAGACCTGTCTACCAAAGTGTGGAACAGAGAACGAAATGAAAGAAAAACAAAACCCCAGCATTTTCGTCTGTGCTAGAGAGAGAGAGAGAGAGAGAGAGAGAGAGAGAGAGAGAGAGAGAGAGAGAGAGAGAGAGAGAGAGAGAGAGAGAGATTTTGATTGTATTAGAATTCGTTTGCTGCTCCGTTGCCTAGGTGACGCCAGAAAGCTGACTTACTGTGTAGCCTTGCAATGGCCAAGCGGTCGATACAAGACGAATTGTCGACTGGCTGATGTACACCATTTCGACACGAAACCCACTTCGTCAAATTCGGAAATCAAGTAGTTGACACAAAAAAGAAGAAAAAAATCTGGAGTTCAATACAAACTGAGTTTCTGCAACGAAACGAGGTTAGGCAGAGACGGATAAAGAGTGAAACAGCCAAGAAATGGCAAATCATTTCTGTTTTTGTAAGGATTGGATGCTGAAAGGCTTATTTGGAAGCGGAACTTGGAGAGCGTTTGGGTGAGCGGTTGCGTGGAGGGGTGTATGTTCTTCGAAGGTGCGTAGGAGTTTTTTGGGGGTTTAACGTCCTTATCCAACAAATAAGGGTGATGATTATCGAAGACAGGACAACAATGGGTGGTGGGGGGGGGGGCCGAGAGCCAGCTCAAATATTTGGATCCTAGCCAGGATTCGGACTCATAACTCTGGCATTGAAAGTCCAAAGCTCTACCGCTGGACTGTCCCGGTCATTGTATGGTATTGGAGGCTAAGGTCTTTTCGTTCCACCATGAAAGTAATTGTAACCCATTTGTGCCCAAAATATTTTAAGCTAATTGGCTTTGCATCTCTACCAAACACGATAAAAAGGATGGCAAACAATTGAAAAAACAACAACAACAACAACAACAACAAAACGACAGAATACCACCAAACAAACAAACACATAAACTTTCCCTGGAGAAAGAACCAAGTGATATTCTTTAACTGTCAAAGGGAGCAGTTCAAAAAAATGAATATGTGCATTGGCTCTGTTTAGGAGAGTCCCAGAGAGAGACTGACTGACTGAAACTTTATTTTCCAAGGATGAGATAATAGACGCACAGGTCTGTCTTACTATCTATCCTTGCTACACTAAAACCACAGAGAGAGAGAGAGAGAGAGAGAGAGAGAGAGAGAGGCGGGGGGGGGGGGGGGGGGGACAGGGAGGGGGGTGGAGGGGGAGGGATGGTACTCAGGGTATAAATGGGTTACAGACGAAGGCATACCCCTCCCCCGCTCCCACTCCTCGACCCACCCTCTTCCCCAGGGGACCTTAGGACAAGGTCTGAGAGCTATCGGATCGAAACGGCTGTAATTAATTTAAGGTCATTCTAGAAGCACTTGATAAAAACGTTCATTTATTAAAGAAATTGAAAGTCAGTATGTCATGCAAGATATTAGGTTTAAGCACCGTAAGAAGCACAAACATTTTAACTCCATTATTGATAAGACTGAAAGCTTCAGATAACATTAATGTTTTGCTTTTAATGCTTGTTTCAATCAATCTCATTCATTTAGAGATGCAATGCACTGTGAAATCATGCAGCGATCTTGAAAAGACAGCTCGAATCCGTTGTAAGTTTCGGTATGGAATAACGGTTTGGACAAGACAAAATCTTACACAGCAAGTTCTAAGGATCAGCTTAGCATGTATTATTTTTATCATAAAAACTCAAAGCACGTTGTCTCAGTGTGTGTGTGTGTGTGTGTGTGTGTTCAAAATGTTCATTTGAATGTAATATCTTGTCAAATTTCTCTTGTTTTTACCTTATATTGTAATGGCGCCTGGATCCTCTACTGATGGATAAGCGTCACATTCAAATGAATTTTTCTATTATTCTGATTCTTCTTATTATTATTATGCAAAATGACCACTAGTCCTTGATAAACTGAACAGCGCCAGAGACAAAGAAAGAAAGGTGAAGGCCATGATATTTACACGAAGTTAATTAGCTAGTTAAGAAAAGCTTTACGTCGCGTAGATTTTTTTTTTTTTTTTTTTTTTTTTGGCGCCTGCGGCTGCTGTGCAGGAAGAAATTATCATGCGTCAATCGGTAAGTGGGCCATCTATTTTCAGCGCACCAGATATTAACCGTCACGACAAGATTACGTCAACATAATGATTAGCAAATACTCGAGATATCAAACAGAGCTTGAGTTGTGCTGAAGAACCAGTCGACCATTCAGACAATCAAGCGAGCAAACCACTCGACCATGAACGAAACTCTTTCACGCGGGGAAACTGGGAAGACAGAGAGAAAAATGAATCCCATTAGCGCTCGGATACGTCAGCTCGGAACCCTATTCACACGTCACTCATGAATGACAAAACATGAGTGATTACATTTCCTGTACAAGGACAATATGTATATTTACGCCTGACGCCTGGCACACCCCCATCCTTCAATCCTCCGCATCTACCCCCCTCCGCCCCCCACCACCACTACTCACCTACCCACTCTCTCCAGCCTCCCACCAACTCTCTTTATTCTCCCCCCCCCCTTAACTCCCTCCTCCCCCAGCTTCAATCTCATACCACACTCTGCCCATGATTAATGTAAGAGGTATATGGGTTTCGATTTTACTTTCTTGGAGCCTGCTTCACACCGCTCGGTGAAATCATGGTCTTGGACACTGGGGCTAGCGGGCACGAGGGGTGGGTAAGGGGGAGGGGTGGGGGGTGGGGGTTAGCACGTTGCAGTTTAATACATCGCGTTTCGCAGCAACAGGCTGGTTAATAGCCGCCATTGAGAACCCGGCACGAAGCATGGCGGAAGGGACATCTCAGTTGCGTTTTATTTTCTGCGTGTGGCGGTGGTATATTGCGAGTCGGACGTGATGACCAGGTTTGGGGAGCTGAGGACTGCTATCCGCCTGAGAGGAGAGAGGAGAAATTGTCCGTGAAATAAGGATCTGTATATTGTTGTCTTCCTAGAAATTTCTCCCACTTCTGAGAAATGTGTGTGTGTGTGTGTGTGTGTGTGTGTGTGTGAGAGAGAGAGAGAGAGAGAGAGAGGCGTTATTGTCCGTGGAATAAAAATCTGTATATTGTTGTCTTCCTAGAAATTTCTCCCACTTCTGAGAAATTTGTGTGTGTGTGTGTGTGTGTGTGTGTGTGTGTGTGTGTGTGTGTGTGTGTGCGCGTGTCTTTGTGTGTGTGTGTGTGTGTGTGTGTGTGTGTGTGTGTGTGAGAGAGAGAGAGAGAGAGAGAGAGAGAGAGAGAGAGAGAGAGAGAGGAGTTATTGTTCGTGGAATAAAACTCTGTATATTGTTGTCTCCCCTTGAATTTCGTCAACTTTGAGGCATGTGTGTGTGTGTGTGTGTGTGTGTGTGTGTGTGTGTGTGTGTGTGTGTGTGTGTGTGTGTGTGTGTGTGTGTGTGAAAATCACTTCAGTCTTCTAATTCTGCGGGCTGGTGCAGCAACCTGCCCTTGGGACGTACATGCCTTCGCTAATACACGATTGCGCGTCTCAGTACTGGGCTGGAGAGTACTTTCAAAGCTTGGTTTCTTTGTGCGTCAGTGCTTCCCCCAAAACCCATCCCGTACCTAGCAGGATTTCAATGGTGAAAGGTTACACAGAGGAAGGCCATGTCAGAAGCACTGAGGAAAAACTTTTCATTGAGCACGCAACTGCTTCGGTTTTGGCCCGCTCTATTTCAATTTAATCCAACACCCAAACTGAGCTGATCTGGGAGAGATTGCCGCATGCCTTGCGTGAGAAGGTTCAACCAATTTAATACCCTCCGACTAAATCAGTCTCTTGCAAAAGCGAGAGAGTTTTCGCCGGAAATAACGCGGAATAGACCTTTCCTTGAGTCACCTAGTGACTGTTTCTAGTGCCCAGTTTTCGCCGGAAACGACGCGGAATAGACCTCTCCTGGAGACCCCTAACAACTGTTTCTAGTGCCCACAAGCGGTGTCAGTTTCTTCCATTGTGGGTGGCAGTTTCTTGCGGATGAGTCAGAAGCGTGGTGGGCAAAACGGTTTACGCCAAACTATAACTGATTGCCCGGATGTATATACATAATATGAATCATTCTTCTGCCTTTAAACGGGATAATTCCAGCTTTGCTAAGTGAATTCATGTGTTGGAACGGTTTCGCTCGTGTGTGCCTGTACGGTCAAAATACTCTATCTTAAAGATTAGTACAGCTCTTAATGCAATACAGTGTTGTTTAGACTCTGCACGAACGGTCGAACATTCCAATTCTAAGACTGCTGTTACACTACTGGAGCAGTCAGTGTGGTCACCGTGTCATCGAGTACGACTACGTGCGCCTCTGCTGGATCAGTGCCAGCATTACAGACGTTGTCACTGTCCAGGTGTTTATGTGGTGTCATGATTGATACCATGAAAACAGCTGAAAACGATCTGTGAGCATAAAGATGGTAGTATTAGCCCCTTTAAGGGTAGTTCGAAAGATCTCATTGGTATGAGGCTGTATGCTTATTTGAACGTACCTTGGAAAAGCAAAATTTGACAAATTTGCTGTATTTATTCCTCGTGAGATCATTTGCTACAGGGTTACACTTGCAAGTGATTTTCTTTGTAAAAGCGTTATAAAGAAAGAAAAAGATAGCAAATACCTAAAGCAAAAAAAAAAAAAAAATGGTTTCTGTGTTGCTATGCGATTCTGCAAAGCCTAGAAAATCGTACAACACAACATTACACCCTTCATGCCTTGATATTTCTGCAAATGTGTTGCTTTCATCCTTCTAGAGCCTTTAATATGGGCCGTAGTGAAGATTCACCTATTTTGTATTGGCTAAAAATGCTTGCTCTGGCGAGGTCTATTTCCAGTTGATACGGCATAGGGCTTGGGATGTCCAAGACTTCCAGCTGAGATAGATGGATGAGGTCTTTTTTCGATGGTGTTGGGTTATCTACTTTGGGAAACCGTTTCTGTCAAACACGTTTTTATGTAAATATCAAAAGAACTGACACTGGATTGCAACAAAAAGCTGGATCGGAAGAGTTTCACGGAAGATCCGTCATCAAAGGCGCTGGTCAAATTGTGTTGGGAAAGAAGACAAATTCACCCACAAAAGTTGGGAAAATTACAAATGTTGATTGTGTTGCAATTGAGGAAGTTTTCGCCAAACACTTCATCGTTAGAAGTATTTGCTTTATTGTAATGGAGAGCGGAGTCATCATCAAAGGAAAAACATTGAAGTCTTTCAATCCAGCTTGACATCAGAGCAGATAAACATTGTCTTTCTTGGGGGAGATGAGCGACCGCTCACGGGAACCGGCTTTTCTGTACCTCTGCGTCGTGAGGCTTTCTTTTTCGAAAATTTGCAGTGTCTACAAATCTGTAAAATTCTTGCAAAGTACCACGCCAGTGCCACCAGTCAGCCGGAACTTGAGGATGGATTCGTTTTTGAAAATTTCGATCGGGGAGGGTCAATATCAGTACTTACAATTCTAAACCATACTGTGAACTGGCGAGATTTTGACAGCTCAGCAAAACACGGGTGCAGGCTAGTTAGGAGTGCTCCAGAGTGGCCGAGTGTAGCACGAAACGAAAAAAAAAAAAAAAAAAAAAACACCCAAAAAACCAAACAAACAAACAACAACAAAAATAACACTCCTGCTCAAAGCTTTTGAATTGCTATAGAAATAAAAACTCCCCGCCATCTTGCGTGCTCTATTTTCCGATCTGAAACGAGACTTGGTGTCGAGAAAAGAAACCAGACACCTGTTCACAGTTTAAAAAAAGTCATTTCTTCATGACCAGCCGATTACAAGAACTGATGATCATTTTCACACAGTTTCCAACACAGCCGTTACCATAGTTTTTCAACGATTCTTCTTCGCGTTTAAATTAAAGCAGCACCGGGGAAAAATCCTCCCCGCCATTTTGAGTGACCTCCTGTGTTGGAGGCAAGAACAGCGGGCAGTGGCTTGACAAACTCGGTAAAGCCTCGCTCTCCCAGAACACGGCCAGCGCAGACGAGGGGGGAAATCCACTAAGTCAGTAATTTTGAAAGTCAATTAGTTTAGGTCTCCAGACACCAGCACGCCGGCTTGGTAAATGGAGGAACGGGGAGGGAGAGGGCATTTTTATGGGGAAGGGGGGGTAATGCAGTTAAAGAGAAGCCAAGCAAGGTTCTAGCCAGGTCCCTGGACAGACAGACGACACAGAAGGAAACGACAACGCGTGCAGTGTTAAGATAGTTTGGCGCCATTTCATTGATCACACAGTATGCTCAAAGTCCGGGTATTTAATACACGTGCAATACAAAATAAACGGAAGCCAAGGATAACCTGAAGAAAAAAGAATCATAACTCAATGAAAGACGCTCTGATGCCCTTTGTGCCCCCGTTCCTGCTTGTGAGGGGTGGGTGTTTGGTAGTTTAACGTCCTTTTCCACCACATACGGGTGATATCAAAGACGGGGCAACGAGGAAAAAGCCAGCACAAATATTTGGCCCTAGCCGGGATACGAACTCACGACCCGATCATTAGAAGTCCGACGCTCTACCATTCGGCCACCCCGGCTCCCCTCCTGCTTGTGAAAGCAACAAGTCAGAAATAATATTCCAAGCCAAAGCCGCGGTTTCAGTCTTCCACAAGCTGTTATCTACATTAAATTTGCTCAAAACTGGCCGAGGCGCGTGTTCTGAGCGGTTAATTTTGATCGATTTTTGAGAATTTTTCAATTGCCCGAGAAAGACATTCTGCTGTCCCTGTGCGTGCATAGTATGACTTCTTGTCAAACCAAGTTTGGTTTACATGATCATAGGACGTTTGCAAGCTATATCTGTTTCTGCAACACCCGGACCAACAAGGTCGGTGGTCCCTTACTTTTTGTGACGCATGGTATAATGACATTATGCACGTCTGTAGCCTTAAGGTTTACAACACCGCCCGGAACTACTATGGCTCTTGACACACGGGAGACGTTTCTGTTCGAACAAACACGGAAACGTACCAATACACGCTCTGGAAAAAAAAAAAGGGGCAACGGCACGAGAGCTATGAAAAAACCACTCTGTTCGCTGTTTGTTCGGACTGGACTATAAACACTCCCGAGTGATATCAGGCTGAGGGATTTTATACGTTTTTTTTGTGTGGCTAGTATATATAGTCATAATGTGATTTCTTTGTGTTGCATACCTAAGGAGGCACACGCCAGGCTCTACAGTGTTTTACAATGGAGAGGAGCAACAATGTAAATAATATTAATACATATTATCTACATCTGTTGCCTGAAGAACATGTACCATACAGCTGTTTCAGCGGTGCGCAGAAATGAAAAGGCTGCGCACGAGTTTACCTCTGTGACCTGATCGGATCGAGTCGGATGTTGCTCTGTGGCGATCAGCAAACAGCGTGTGGTATTGACTGAGCCACTGGCCGTGAGAGCTGCTCTTTAATTTGACTTCTTGCACGCCGAGGGAGAGCTGGGAGGAGGATTCAGAGATGTAAAGCAGGCCTGCGTTTTCTCTTCCTCCCTACTCCTTTTTTTTTTTTTTCGTATCGATGTTTTCTCTGGCACCAGGAACACGAGTGTACCCTCAGCATGTCTGATGTTGGCTCAGCGCGGCCATTGACTAAATGCCAGTGTTGTTCACCCGTGATGATCCTGTACACTCGAATTTCAATCACTTGTTCAATCATTCTTGTCTCTCGGCACGCAGTGCTGTCCTGGCAGGATCTATTTTCCCGGGCTGTTTCCTGCTGTTTTGTGTGTATAGAGGAGTATTGGTTTAAAGTCCGTCGGAGTGTCTGTGTTGGTGGCAGATCAGAACGATCATTACCTTTATTCGTGAAATAGCTTGGGTGACCGAGGGAACGAAAATGGCTAGGCTAAGCATTTTTGTTCCCAGTAAACTTGTACGATATTTGCGCTGAACTTAGAAAAAAAAATCAATGATAGTGGTGCTGTCCTTCAGATAGATATTGATCGGTTTCTGTTTTGTGTGTGTGTGTGTGTGTGTGTGTGTGTGTGTGTGTGTGTGTGTGTGTGTGTGTTTAATTCTCTCTCTCTCTCTCTCTCTCTCTCTCTCTCTCCGGGTGGGAGAGTGGATACTGGTGATAGTGAGAATGTATGTCGAATTGTGTGTTCTCGAATTGCTTTGCATCCTCTTCATTCACCACCACTCTACACTACAAAAATCATGACGTTCAACACGTCCTCAAATTTCCACCGCTGATCCGCTGTACGCCGAAGGGCCTGACCTACATTTTTTTTTACAGCCCCGTGTCCGTATGAGGAGGGACGAAGACTTACGCCATCGAACGCGTGTCACGACGACCATCGAGACGATCTTTAGTGCTCTTTACACGCGGCTGAAACCAGCGAGACAAAAGCCTTTCCTGGTAAAGCCTGTCACAACACGCCTAATGTCCACTGTTAATGCCGCTAACAAGCGATAATGGGACCACACTCTTGTCACGTGGAGGTCGGCTGAACCGCTGATTGGATTGCAGCAAATAAGGCGGCCGCGTTGCAGGGTCGCAGAGGTCAGGTTATTGGACTGCCCCTGCTGTGAAATTGACGTTTGTCACACACGTCAGTCATCAGGGCGAAGCGTTTACCCGAGTGGCGTGAAACGCATACGATTTGGTTTGACAGATTTCTCTCCTGGGATTCCGTCAATCCATTTTTATGAAGGCTTGTCGCACTGAGCAGATCAGAATTTTTTTTTATATAAAAATGCGTGTTTATGTGTGTGTACGGAAAGGAATGATCTCTTGGGGTCGAATTCTTTTGATTATGTGGGCGTGTGTGTGAGAGAGAAGAGTTAGTCCCTAGAATAAAAACATGTTAATTGTCTCCCCGTTAAATTTCGCCAAATTCCGAGAAAACGGCCCTTAGCGACAGTAATCTAAGAAGGATTAAGCTGCACTCTCTACTTATCAGCCCTCCCGCAGAGTGCGATCCTCTGATGAAAAACTTCTCAAAGTTCCTCTGCGTAATATGAAAAGTACCAGTGAACGCGCGTTCAGCTACCTCGCCCCGAAGATTCTTAAATGGTGATTATCGGAGAATCGTAGTCCGGAATCTGAAAAGAGCGTAAGCGGCTGTCAAATCTATGGCGCGTAGCCCCCTTTTTGCAAGCTGGCGGTAGGTGTCCGATCGACATTGACGCTAGCTGCATTGTGAGTATTAATTAATAAAAATCACAGCCTGTGGTAGCGTACACGAGTTTTTAACAATCTGGGTGTGAGCTGCTCAAACAGTAATATAGCTCATTGAAGTACACCCATCTGTTGCATGGGTGTTATAAACCAGTCATTAATATCAATGCATGGGTGTTATAAACCCAATCATTAATATCAATGAAGCGACGCGTGATAACGACGTTTATTCACCGGTTGACGGACGCTGGAGTCAGCGAAGGCCAAGGTAAACCCATTTACTTGAGATCCTCCGCTGAAGGACAGTGACCCGTTCGACCTTGGCTGCACGGTAACAGCTTGAGAGAGTCATTTAGATGCAACTGCCGTCAATCAGCTACATGGGAGAATGAAATGGCATGACATGGGGTGAGGATTACCGGGAAGGGAGTCATCAGTGGTGATGACGGGGGCGATGAGGCGTCTTCTTCTTGCACAGACAACGAGGAAAAGTGCTAGCTACGGGGTGGGGGGGGGGGGGGGGGGTCGAGGTGAGGAGTGGGTGACGCGGTTAGGGTAAGCTATTGCAATTGCAATTGCCTGTGACCTTTAAAACCAGATCCTTAAGTGAGGAGAAGTGCCTTTGTAAAATACCCTGACCTTCGCAGTCAGACCGTTAAGCTGAAGATCCGTAGGCGGAGGGTTCGACATTCTCATGTCTTTCCTCCATTACAAAATTAAAGACGAGGGAGAGACTCTCTCTCTCTCTCTCTCTCCCCGTTGTATTTTATTTGTTTTTGGCTTTGCTTCTTTGTTTGTTTGTGTTTTCTCTCTTCTTTCTTTACACATTTTTTTTTCATTTTTGTAGTTTGGATCGTGTACTACTTCTTAGTTCTTTCTGTTTTCGTTTTCTGTAGCAAGGACACGTTGTAAGATAAGCATTTGTGCTCAACACTTATATCCTTGTAAAATATCCTTCATTCATTCATTCATTCACTCTCTCTCTCTCTCTCTCTCTCTCTCTCTCTCTCTCTTTTATTCTCTAGGGTCCTGAACTTATTCTTACAAGACTCTGCGCAACTATATCAGGTGGCAACAGACCGGATATGTTTTCGATGTTGATGTTGATTTTTTTTTTCTCTTTATCATTACGTAATAATAATACACGTGAACCCGAAACAGATATGGACACACCTAACTCATAAGTATATTCGTTCATCTTGATAGTCAGAGGTGTATGTAAAGTCTAACTCAGAGGCGAAATTTTCCAAAAAGCACAATGTTCTGTTTGGCGCCCTGATATACAAAACAGCAACACAAAACAATGGAGCCTTTATACCCATGACAATCTTTTATTCTTATTTTTTGCATGTATATGCGCAGCTAAGCGCAGAGAAATTTAGGAGTGTTAACCATAGTTCAGTGCAGGAACACCCATGTGTTGACCACAGCTCAGTGCAGAAAAACCCAGCACTCCTGCGTTGACCACAGCTCAGTGCAGAAAAACCCAGCACTCCTGCGTTGACCACAGCTCAGTGCAGAAAAACCCAGCACTCCTGCGTTGACCACAGTTCAATGCAGAGAAACCCAGCACTCCTGCGTTGACCACAGCTCAGTGCAGAAAAACCCAGCACTCCTGCGTTGACCACAGCTCAGTGCAGAAAAACCCAGCACTCCTGCGTTGACCACAGCTCAGTGCAGAAAAACCCAGCACTCCTGCGTTGACCACAGCTCAGTGCAGAAAAACCCAGCACTCCTGCGTTGACCACAGTTCAATGCAGAGAAACCTAGTACATGTACTACTGAGCTGACCGCAACAAAAAAAAAAAAAAAAAAACAGAACAGTTCAGGTGCAGTGGAACTTGATCATCTCTTCTTCGTTGACCACAGTTCAGTGGAAAGGGAAAAAAAATCCCGCTCTACAGCGTTGACCGCAATTCATTTTCCCCTGGACACTAGACCCAACCACACGTCCGTGATTTCCGGTAAGCCCCGCGCATGCCCAGTGTGGACAAGAGTAGTGGTGACCGGGACCTAATCCCTTCTGGCGTGCGAACGTGGTTTGGCACGATATGAACGTTTCTTGACAAAACATGCTGGAGACAGAGATGCTGCCAGTCAATATTCATGATCTCTTTCTGTAGACGGGGGTTGAGCAGCGGCCACAGTCTTCCTAAGCTTTGGGAGATGTCTGTGATGGACGCACAAGTTGTTCATTAAAATCGAAGTTAGTTTGTTAGTTCAGCCTGGTTCTATCTATCTATTAGTTCATTAATTTACTTATTTACTTTTTTCATTTGTGTGTGTGTGGGGGGGGGGGGGGGGGGAAGAGGGGGAAAGAATACACGAAACATTGCTCGAACTAATTTCAAACATGAGAAATGTAAGGTTAATGGAAGTGTTTATGCAAGCTCTCCTTAAACATAAATTATTTATTCTAGGAATAGATGTTAGGTGTTGTGGTAATGAATTCCACATGCATGCACCAGAAAACGAGAAACGAGAGAGAGAGAGAGAGAGAGAGAGAGATGATGATGATGATGAAACGTTTTTTATTCAGGATAGAGCATTTAGGCATTGCTGCCTGTCTTACAAGCTGTCCTGCTATTCTAATTTAAAGGGTAAAAAAGACAATATCAAATGAAGGGGGGGGGAGGAGAGAGAGAGAGAGAGAGAGTTAAACACACACACACACACACACACACACACACACACACTCACACAAAACGGAAGCCGAGAGAGCATGAAGGAACCTCCGAAGATGTCATCTCCCCTCTTCCTGCGCCGGCTGCAAGCTTACCACTTGCACGATCATTCACAAACCTTTATCAGCAGCGGGCAACAGTACTCTCACCCGCAGGTCAGCGGAATATCGTGTCGACTCGTCTCCCCCCTCAGCCTTGTCTCTGACATCTGTGTTGATCTATGGGCGGCTAGCATTGATTGCGCCCCCTCCCAACATAAAGGCTACGTTAGTTACGCTTCTTTCGCGCCGTCTCTCGGCGCTCATGCGAGTTGGTCGGACTGAGGACGTAAGCCGCTTCTTGAAAGAGAGAACGAACCGGCCTTTTCTGCCTCTCTTCAAAACATCTCTCAGTCTGCGACCGAACTCGTGATGGACAGAAAGAGCTGTTTTCAACCGCCATCACCTTCGCAGATATCAATCACTGAAATTATTTTAGCTTCCCTTCCCCCCCAGGAGGGTGATAGACAGGAATACGACCCAGCAGGGAGACACTATTCGGTAACGCCAAAAACATCAGCACAGAATGGCTTCCGCCTTTACACTGGTGTTTAGTCAAGATGGCGGGAATTTATTTCCCGTGCTACTTCATTTCAAAAAGGAGGCGCAACTCTGCTTACGACCTGCGGGTTCCATGTCTTTTTGTCGACGCTGCAAACCAAACTGCCCTCGCTGAATAATCACGAAAGATCTTTTATTTTGAATTTTAAATTCGAAAAACTTGGCGCCTGCTACTCTCAGTTTCCAAACAATAGCAGCGAGTTCATTCGTTTTCAAATACAAGTGGCAAACAAAAAAAGTCCTTGGATTTTTTTTTTTCGGTGTGAAAGAAATAGGGACCGTTTCAACTCGAAAATCACTGTAAGTAACACGTAACTAAAATGTGCATCTGCGTGCTCGTATTTTAATGGGTGAGTAGGTTGGTGGTTGAATGGATGGGTGGGAGTTTAACATCCTTTTTTCACCACGTATGGCTGACATCAAGGACGGGCCAATGAGAAAAAATGCCAGCATAAATATTCGGTCCCAGCGGAGTGTGTGTGTGTGCGGAGGAGGGGGGGGGGAGGAGGGAGGGGGAGGGGTAAACGGCTTTCTCCACCACACATGAGTGATATCAAGGACGGGGAAACAAGCGTGGCTGGGTGGATGTTTGGGAGTTTAACGTCCTTCGCTACCACATAATTATGGGTGAAGTCAAAGACGGGGCAGCGATAAAAAGACCAGCACAAATATTTGGCCCCAGCCGGGATTCCGACTCACGACCCGAACATTGAAAGTCCAATGCTCTGCCGCTCGACTGCCCATGCTCCCCGTATTAAAAACAACAAAACAACAACAACAACAACACCTGAGAACAATCGTCAAAACTCTTCAATCGAATTTACAACAAACTAACAAGCAAACAAAAAGGGAGGGGAAAAAAACCACCTCCACGCATACTTCTTCCGTGTCATCATGCTGCGAGGAACGGATACTACACCATGCGACTGTAGTACAGGAAAATGAATGATGATAACGCTGAGATATTTTGTTCGAGCTGTTGTAGAAAATGGGTTGTGGAATCTATTGGAAGAGACGTTAACTATACACATGGATTCTGTTTCATATTCCGAGAATGAGAATGTTGCGTCTGGAAATGGCCATTAGGCCAATAACTTTAGTTTGGTTGTCACTGTAACATCATTTTATATTTTTTACACGGTATATCTGATATTTCCTGTTTCATAGGCTTATATTCAATGCCTTTACTTCCTCCACTCTCTCATCGTTAACGGTTTGTCCCCCCCATCCCCCATCCACCTGCTTCCCTCAAAGCACACAGACGCAGTGGGGGTGGGGGGCAAAGAAGACTAGTCAAACCGTAGGAACTGCGATGAATGTCCTGTCCTATTTGCAGAGAGGATGATAAGCCTGTGAGTTGTAATTGCTTTTTCGTGTCACCGTGGTTGCGTATGGATTGATCAAAGAAAAACAAGCAGCGCCCCTGAAAAGCTGGACGAGGATTACATGCCTGCTATGTCCGTGGTGGCCTCTCCTGCAATCCTCTTGATCAGTAGCAATGCCCATTTTACTGCTCCCCCCCCCCCTCCGCTTTGTTTTCATGTACAGATCTCACTGAGATCCGTGCCAAACATTACTGTGCGGATTCACTGAAGGTGCTGTTCAAGGATGTCCCTCCCGACAGCATCTTCAGTTTCCTGAAAGAGGTCAACCTGTTCTATAAATTATAGACCTCAAATATTCAGTCTTTCACTGACCCCCTTTGTTAAATTTTTAAGTCCTCAAAGAAGTCTCATTTAGACCCTATAGATTTTTTTAAATATTTATTTACATCTTGTTTTAATGCGGGAATTTTTATGTTTTATAGGACCTGGCAGGAAGGGACTTTCTGAGCCGCGAATTAGCCTTTGTTGCTTGCGCGACGTTAAGCCCTAACTAACTAACTAACCCCTCCTCTTTGTTCCTACCATCCCACCAACCCACCCATTTACATACCCACACACCCCCCACACACACACTTGCTAGCAAACCCGTAAAACACGATGCCATTAAGCTAGAACATTACAGCTGATTATAAAAGTATCCATTACTGATTGCCAATAGACATACGGACTTTTAAACCCAGAGACCATTAATTTTCGTTGCAGTTTTATCTTTCCAAACCCTGACTAAACGGCAAAATAAATAAATATGATTTTATCCAAGCAGATCACGGCAGTATTTATACTCACGGAATAAAGTAATCTACCATCATTTAATTCAAAATATCTATTGTAAAATGAGTGCAACCAGGAGAACACTTTCTGAAGTAAAAATGAAGTGCATTCCATTCTGAACATAATCCACAAAAAAAAACCCAAAAAACACCTGTTTCTTGGTTTACTTACAGTTTGACAGCGAAGATGTTGTATATATATATGATGCATACAAGGATGGCGATTTCCACTTGTTCTTATTTCGTGACGTTCTTTTTTGCTTCTACAATTGTTGTTATGGAGAATATTAAAAAAACAAAAACAACAAGACCAATAAAAATAAAATAACAACATACAGCATAACGCCCTTTGATATTTCGGACAACATGTTGCCTTCATCAGAACATCAAAGTGTTGAACGTAAATGTTTGAACGTCAGATTGTCGCTGTTCAGTTCGGGAAACAATATCCGACACACACACACACACACACACACACACACACACACACACACACACACACACACATTTAACATAAGCGGACAACAAGAGACAATTTCGCTCCATGGATCACCAGTGGAGTAGGTAACATCACACCACCAATGTTACTTGCCGCGCCCTCCAATAATGCCGGAAGTCAGAGAAAGGCTGGGCATTGGTCGGGCGGAAACGCCCATCTCTGGATCCCCCCCCCCCCTTTTGGCATGGAAAGCCTAGCCTGTAACATCATGTGCTGTACCTTTGTTGATGACGAAAATTGCATTGCACAGAATCATTTAGCTTCCATGATGTTTCCTCGGCACCTGACCTTAAAGAACTTAGAGAATTCATTCAAGCTTTTGCGCTTTTAATCTTCTTCTTCTTGGTAATTGGTTGTTTGTTTTATTCTTGTTGTTTGTGGGGTTTTGTCGTTGCTATTCTTGTCGCTTTCTGGTCGATATTTGTCTAAGACTTTGCGCTTTTGTTGTTGTTGTTGTTGTTTGTCATTATTTGTCTGGATTTGTTTCTGCTATGGCTGCTGTTGTAATGTGTTGTGTTTTCAACAATATTGTGGTTGTTTCCCTCTTGCATGTGGAGGAACCGGAAATGTGCTCGGGATAGCCGAATAGTAGAGCGTCGGACTGTCGATAGTCGGGTTGTGAATATTTGTGCTGGCCTTGTCTCTTTGTCCCGTCTTTGATATCAGCCACACGTGGTGGAAAAAGGGCGTTAAACTCCCACACTCCCACCCACCCACCCACGTATCCTCCTGCATGTATAAATATGTTCAGAACACCCCTCAGCGTGGTCACCTCTTTGCCAGCCAATCGATTTAACAAGATTTGTAACAGACAAACAAGATTCTTCACGAAACGAGTCTATTTGCCAGAGCAACCGTCTCAGTCTGGGCAGAACTGTCCTGTGTAGCACCAGAAATGCGGTCCACTTCACTAGAGCGACTCAGACAATGCCAATCAGCAGACGTCTTGTTAACGCTACGACGCGCATGCGCATTAAATGCTTCTTTGCACAAATAATTTCAGCCGTGATAAATTGAATACGTGCCATCTGCGGGCGTCCTTATTTCCGGCTGTGTCTTGACTGGCTCCATTTACCGTCATGCTTTGCCGATATTGAGAAGTTCCTGTTCCCGTGGAGCGTGTGTCATTGAAATACAGTACTACTACAAGTTAAGAGACCTGTCACCAATGCGAGAGGTCGGGGGTTCGAGTCCCACTCGGGGCAAAGAATTTTTCCCTCCTGTACGTGGCACCGTTCATTCGGGCCGATCGTCGGGGGTTCTCTCCGTGTACTCCGGCTTCCTCCCCCTCTGCTTTGGAAATGTTCAGCCTACCAAATTTGAAAAATAAATGCAATTCTAAATTCCGAAACTTAAATAGCTGAGCTGACCCTTCGCACCACGTGATTGTAATGTGTTTATGTCCAGTGTGTGAGAGAATGCGTGTGATTCACGTGAGCGTGCGTGTTGGTTTCAGTTCGTGGTGCTTTGAGCCGATTTATGGAATTGGGTAAAGCGCCTACACAATACTCATTATTATTATTATTATTACTACTACAAGTTTAATGGAATGAGCAGAACAGAATGGAAGTGTGTCGAATTTGCTAGAAATATCTTGTCAAATACGTTCCATTTGTCGTTGTTTTCCTAAAGAACACGGCATGAATGCAAGTATGCTGGTGTGCAAGTGTATCAGCTTGCTGTGCGTCGGGTGGGTGGGTGGGTATTTGGGGGTTTAACGTCCTTTTCCACCACATAGGGTGATATCAAAGACGGGGCAACGATGAAAAAGCCAGCACAAATATATGGCCCCAGCCGAGATGGAGCTCACGACCCGAGCATTAGAAGTCCAACGTTCTACCATTCGACCACCCCGGCTCCCCTTGCTGTACGTTATCCAGTTAGATCTTCGTTATTTGAAATATACCAGTCGCAATTTTTCCAAAGAAAACATTTTTTTTATATATAACTTGCGCTCAAATGGGACTTTCTACAACAGAACATCTGCACACAGATCTTATAGAGGTGTGTGTGTGTGTGTGTGTGTGTGTGTGTGTGTGTGTTTGGGGGTTTTCCACCACATACGGGTGATATCAAGGACGGGGCAACGGTAAAAACGCCAGCACAAATATTTGGCCCCAGCCGGGATACGCACTCACGACCCGAGCATAGATCTTATTGGAAACTGCGTGTTACATTTAGTGGTTGGAGAATATCATCAAGTGCTTATTTGTAAATGGGAAAATATGTTTGTGGCATCCTTTTTATTGTGCTTGGCAGAGCTGTAGAACAAGTTGGCATTTTATTCGAAAATATAATAATCATAAATTGGGTAAGATTTAGTTTTTACTTCCTGGTATAGTGGATTTTCGTCTTGGACTGTGGACTGTCTGTGGCCCCAGTTCTCGGTGCCGATTCCACTCACACCGTCACGATTTTGGGGTCCACTGACTTCCTCACAGGGCTACAGTTTTGCACCAGACCTGTCGGCTTCGTGAATGTTGCTATAGTACTGCACGCGGAGCCAGTGTGGCGTTATACAGACGCGTCTGATTGGCTAATGCGGCAGGGCGGGACAGATCATGCGACCATCATCCCTCGTCTGCATCCGGTGGCCTTCTCTGTCTCCTATTCGTGAGAGTTCAACTGGTTTAGAGTTATCCCCTTTGGCAGTGGATCAATCCGGTTGATCTGTTGAGAGATTGATGTCGATTCGTATCACATCGTGGCTGTGGCGCGGAAAGGTCTTATGATTTGATTGCCAGGCTGTCTGGTGCTAACATACCTAGTTCGTGTCCACAACGATTGGCTGATAGTGATAGCCCACGTTTGTGGATGAGGTACATTGTTCATTGTTGGAGATTTTCAATCCGTGGCGAGACAAAGTTCATCAGAAAGTTGGCAGCACGGACCAGAAATCTTCGGAAAGCATTCTTATTCCATTTCAAAGTAAATCCAAGACGCTATGCGGTGCCATAACCTTCAACAGTCTGCCGGTACATTTTGAACGTGTTAGTCTGGTGCCATGTTTTTGTTGTTTCTTTTATTATTATTATTATTATTATTATTTAAACTTGTCAGAGTGACGTCCCCTGAAAAACCTACGAGAATGTCCGCCAAAAATTCTTGCAGATCTGCCAGTAACCATTTTATGTTGACCTGTGCCAGATAGCCGTGTCACGGACGGGATTTTAATCGTCACATCTTTGCCAACCAACCGACACACACACACAAAAAAAAAAAAAAAAACTCCTGCCATCCACTCAGACACATTTCTTGAATCTAGGAATCTGACTAGAGCATAGTGACGCTAAGCTGGTATAGTTCGCCCTTTAAGGGGTGCAAATGTATACCAGTCAATTCCTATTATTTTGAGTCGATATTTCGCATAAAGTAAATTCGTAGAACGAAGTCAGCGGCCACTCGACTTCACCTCGCCAGACCCCGGAGTACATTTGACCCCCTCCTGTGTTGCGGGGATACAGTCGCCCCCGTCAGTGGACGACTGGAGTTTATTTTCCCCTCCTGCGCATGACTGGTATACATTTGCACCCCCAACGGGCGAACTATACCAACTGAGCGTTAGTGACAGGCAGCTGAAAAGGACTGTCACATACCGAGCACACGAGGCTCGAATCCCTAGGCTGAAAATGTTTGCTGTCGGGTTGTTTTGGGCGACAGGGATTGATTTGCTGTTTGTTAGGGGTTTGATGTCTATTGCTGTAATACATTTCGTACCGCGAACGAGTATCCCACGTTTTTGACTCAAAGCCACAGTAAGAACAAAAACATTTGGTCAGAGAGCCTTTTCTGTCCAGTCCGCAGCCCTTTGGAACCATGCAGCTCCTTAGGCCCACGCAGAATCCAGTGCCAGTTTCAAACCCATCTACTAAAACTGATGATAAGTATATCTGCTCTCTCTCTCTCTCTCTCTCTCTCTCTCTCTCTCTCTCCAGACAACTCCCCTGCGTGGCGAATATACGGGGGACCTGCACCCCCGCTCCTTCTCCCAGCATTCAATGCGCTACGAAAGGGTCGATGTGTAGTGATCACCTTGCCCCCCATTCAGTCGCGGTCCTCTCACCCGCCATCGACCAAGGCCCGCAACCCCTCTTGCCATTCACTTCTCTCCCCTTCGCCTGACAATCGACCTGGGGCCATGCTATTACCCCCCACAAACTCAAGTCGACTCCTGCGCGATTGGATGAAGAGATTCCCAGATACGTCTTTGTAACTGAATTTACCATTTTCCTACTTGATCCAACCCAACGTTTTCTTCGTTTTGGGACAAAAGTACCAACTCCACACCCCCCCCCCTACTCCCACCCCCAAACAACAACAACAACCACAAAAAATCCCGTTACATTTAAAATAAAATCATTGTAACGTTTTGTTAAATACAATTTTATTTGGAAGAGGACTCTAAACACTAAAGCGTCCCCCAAAAAACAAACAAACAAACAAACAAAAACAAAATGAACAAACAAACAAACAAACAAAACAAACAACAAAAACAACAACAACAAACAAACAACGACAAGAAAAAGCCTCACTCTCACCCCATCGATCTCGACACAGGAGAGGATTTTGTTGTTGTTGGTGGCTGTTGTTTGTTTACTCTAACCTCCAAATCCCCTGTCTTTGAAACTAATTTACTCAGGGTGGAACCATGCCCTACATCAAGTCCACATCATCATCATCATCATCATCATCATCGTCGTCACCACCACATCCCCTACATTCACACTGCCTGGCCTGTTCTAGACACTTGACCACAAGAAAAAACAGGACAACACATAAGTGTTTGTTTGTTTGTTTGTTTGTTTGTTTGTTTGTTTGTTTGTTTACCCTAACTTCCAAGTCTATCTTATTCACTCAGGGTGGAACCACGCCCTCTATCAAATCTACACCCTCCTCCTCATCATCATCATCATCCTCATCACTATCACCATCACCATCATCATTATCATCGTCACCACCGTCTCCACTACATTCATGCTGCCGCGCCTGTTGTAGACGCTTGATTACACGAAAGAACAGGACAATCTAAGTGTTCTAGACAGGTGGTCGTCACCCCTTGAGGTTCCTATATACTGTGCTAGCTGAAAGAAGACCCAGTCGCCGGCTGTCCCATACAGCAGCTGTAAGCAGGAAACTAGAAAAGAGCGAACACACAAACGAAGGCGGCGACAGCTGGTGAAAAATACGGGATAATCGTTGGATTTCTTTCAGCGCGTAATTATTATGGTGTTCAGGATCTCTCTCTCTCTCTCTCTCTCCGCATCCCGGTTGGGGCCAAATATTTGTGCTGGCTTTTTTTCATCGTTGCCCCGTCTTTGATATCATCCGTATGTGGTGGAAAAGGACGTTAAACCCCGAAACACCCACCCCACCCACGCTCTCACTCGCCGAGAAAGGGAGGCACCCGATGTTCCCCCAGGTCTATGTTCCCCCAGGCCGATGTTCCCCCAGGTCTATGTTCCCCCAGGTCGATGTTCCCCCAGGCCGATGTTCCCCCAGGCCGATGTTCCCCCAGGTCTATGTTCCCCCAGGTCTATGTTCCCCCAGGCCGATGTTCCCCCAGGCCAATGTTCCCCCAGGTCTACTATGATGTTCCCCGGCCCAGGTCTATGTTCCCCCAGGAATGACTTTTTTTTTTTTAATTCTTGTTTTTGTAGCTTACTCACGAATATACATATATACATGTACACACATATAAACATAATAAACATACATGCATACATGCCTGCTTGCCTACAAGCGAAAAAACATGCACTCATGCATGTTATCCTGTTCTACTTACTCAAACAGTTAATCCATTTTTTCATAAAGTTTATATAATCCATGTTTATGCTTGCAATATACTTTCCTAATTCATATCTTTCCCTTAACATTTTGTTAAAAAGGGTGATGTCAGGTTGTCTTTCTGTCATTTTACCTTTGTATATTAAAAAAAAAAACTTGGCTAACATGATTAGAAAATCAAATATCTCGTCTGTCTCCAAGAAAGTGTCTTTTCCAAACAGCACCACTTTTTTTTTTGTTCAGTTGCAGGTGATGAACATGTCCACATTTGGCTCTGATTAAAATCCTCCAAATTCTGCCAGAATGTCTTTACTATTTCGCAGTACCAAAGTACATGTCTCAATACTTTCTTTTTCCGCACTACATAATGCACATTTGTTGTCTCTTTCCACTCCCATTTCTTTTAAAACAATGTTTGTTCCCAAAATACGATGCACAATTCTTGTTTGGAACCAGCGTAGCTTTACATCTTGTATTTTTTTGTAATTTTCGTAAAGTAACTACCCAGTTCAGTTATACTGCAGTTGAGCTTTGTGTTCCATTTTTCCTGAAATCTGGGCACTACCTGATCTTTCGTAAAGACCTCATAATACCGTCTTGACCCTTTCTGTACCGAAAATAGAATTTTCAGTGATAAAGGAGTGTCTGTTGCAACATTGTCTTTTATTTCTATGTCGGCCTGGGGGAACATCGGCCTGGGGGAACATCGGCCTGGGGGAACATAGACCTGGGGGAACATAGACCTGGGGGAACATCGGCCTGGGGGAACATCGGCCTGGGGGAACATAGACCTGGGGGAACATAGACCTGGGGGAACATAGACAAACATCGGCCTGGGGGAACATCGGCCTGGGGGAACATAGACCTGGGGGAACATAGACCTGGGGGAACATAGACCTGGGGGAACACAGACATGCTCCCCCGAGAAATAGTCTTTCTAAAGCCACAAATAACTAACTATTTTTTTCTGTCTATGTCTGTATCGACCATTTAGGTTTTTGCCACCCTTCGGGGCCCACTTTCCATCAGTTCCTAGAGGTGGGTGGGTGGGTGTTTGGGAGTTTAGCGTCCTTTTTTCTTAAACAACATGTGTTAGTGATATCAAAGACGGGACAACGAGAAAAAGGCCAGCACAGATACGTATTTCGCCCTAGCCGGGGTTCGAACTCACGACCTGATAATGAAAGTCCAACGCCCTACCATTCGGCTATCCCGGCTCTCCCCAATTCTGTGTTCACAAATCTTGTTGAGATCCTTTGGTGTCTAACATCGCGCTACTTAGACACCTGCATAATGACAGCATCTTACAGGCTAGCGCAGAGCCAGCAGAAGGGTACACGCGACCCGAGCATCACACACGGAGTTTTGTTACCGCGGTTAACCGCTGAGTAGAAGCTGTTGAATTTTCGCTCACTCGCACAGCCTGTAGACGGCATTGTGTCACACACTAGTCATAGTCGTGGCTGAGCCAAGTGAGCGTGGAATATAATTATATGTACTTACTTACTAAGCCCCCTGGCTCCAATTATGTGTAGAAGAATAAAAGGTCTGCAATTTCAACAAAAAGCTACAAACGGTGCGTTTAAAAACAAACAAACAAACAAACAAAGAAACAAACATCTGTTTACTCTGTCACAGTTACAGAGTTTGCAGCGTCCCTGAAACCTCTATAAAAGCAAAGGGAGGCTGATTTCACAGCTTAGTTTTCGTGTTAATATTGAGCGAGAAAGGTCACAGTGGCACCCACTAGACGCCGTGCATGGTGATGTGTCTCGCTCACTGACCACAAGCACAAAGAAGTCACCGCAAACTCACGCTCTGGTTTTATAAGGGTCTCCGAAGCGCTGAAAACTCTGCAACTGTGACATAGTTGTTTGTTTGCATTATGTACATCCGTACACAGTGTACACACACACACACACACACACACACACACACACACACACACACACACACACACACACAAATGTGACGCTACGCCACGAAATGAGTCGGAAGTTACATGCAGCTGAATAGTGCAACACCCGATTTTCCGACCGACGTGGCCATTTTGTTTCATGGGGTACGTCATTTCAACAGATCATAACTTCAAAAATAATTATCCGATTTTAATCTGGTTTTCACCATTGGATTCAGCATTAAAAAACCTGTAAGATCATATCAAAACCTCAAAAACTTAAAAAAGTGACTTCAGACTCAAATCGTGGGGGGGGGGGGGGGGGGGGGGGGGGGGGCTCACAAATGTTTTCGGCTTTTCTGTTGAGATTGCAGACCTTTAAATCATCAGCAAAGTTCTCCTACGCGGATGTGAATGTGTCTACTACCAGTGTGCCACCGTGCTTCCAGCACAGACACGGAGCAAATGACGTCACTGCGAAGCAACTGGAGGTTATTTTGTTTCTGGCATTGTAGATATTTCCGTCCTGCACACATATATACATAGCTCGATTGTGCACCCACAAATAATGCGCACCGCATCCTCGGAAGAGGGAGAAAACGGCGAAGTATTGATCTCAGATTTTGCTCGTTGACTGCTTCAAACTGCGGATCATCCTCGCTCGCTCAAGTGCATGCACGTAGTCTAGTTGTGCCACCGCTTTCACGGTTGGCCTATGTCACAAATACCCCGCCGTCACTTCTGTACACGTGTCTAGAACGGTCATTCCTGCGTAGGCGAAAAATGGCCCGTACACTTTGCATCAGAATAAGACATACGACTGTAGAGGACGATTTTGGTTGGTTGATTTGGGGGTGGGAGGAGGGGGGGGGGGCAGGAGGGGCAGGAGGGGGTGTCGGGGTAACGTCCCTTTTCAGCACGATACACCGTCTTGTAATGGTCGGGGCGCGAGTTGGAATCCCGGCTGGCAGCCTAAAATTTGTGTTGGCTTTTCCGTCGTTGCAATCTTTATGATTTTTTATGCTCACAGATATAAACGAGGACAGTCCGGTAGAAGTTGAATGTTCGACCGCTCGCGCAAAGTGTGAACAATACTGTATCGCATGAAGAGCTGTACAAACCACCAAGACTGAGTATTTTGCGCGAACAGGCGCACTCACTAGCGAAATTGTTCCAAAACATAAGCTGGGTCAGTAAACATGGAAAGAACACGTTTCAGTCTCACTTTAATGTGGTAGACACGTTACACCACTTAACAATCGGCGGGAGGGGGGATGGGCAAAAACAGCAACACCACCACCAACAACAACAACGAACAACAACAACAACAACATCGACGACGACAACGACAACAACAACAACAACAACGAACAACAACAACAGTCTCCCTTTTCATGTTCGTCGTGCTGAGTCGGTTGACTTGTTGAAAACTGTATTGAAGACACATCTCTTTCGGCTCCATAAAGATTGAATCAGATTTTCACAACCATCATGACCATGTTGTTTGTAAGAATGTACTGTATGACCGTGTGTGGTGTAATGTATGTAATGTATGCAATGTTCAGGGCCCGTATGTGAAACTCGAGGTTAATTTAACCCACGGCTACGGGCCTAACCCAGACTAGGACAAAAGAAACCCAAAAGCAAAATTAAACACAAAAGGAAGCGAAGAAAGGAAGACAAAAACCCTTCTTTAACGGCTCAGGCACCTTGCTGGAATGGGCCCGCTTCTTGATTTAAAACAAAAAACAACAGAAAATTTCACCCTAGAGCTAGTTTAGTTCGAGGTTAGTCTCTAACCCGGGGCTAAATTCCCTAACCTCGACTATTACATACGGGCCCTGCTATTGTAAGGTGCCCAGAGCTCCAGCAGGAGGTTGGGCGCCCCAAAATCCTCATTATTATTATCATTATTAACAACGATAACAAATGGTCTTGTGTCACCAAAGGATGGGTATTGTGATGTCTTTGCAATTAATTTTTTTTTTTACTATTGTTTTCTGTTCTTTTCTCCCCCACTTTTTTTTCGCACACAGTCCATGGTCTTTAGTCACCAAAGGATGGGTGTTGTGATATTTTTACTATTGTTTTCTGGTCCTTTTCTCGCCCACCGTTTCATTTCATTTTCAATCCCCCCCCCCCCCCTCGCGCGCCGTGTATGTCAGTACGTCCGCATAGTTACCTTTTGTTTGTTGAAGTTATGTCCCATTTGTTTTGTGTCCTGGGGAAGGCGAAAGCCGAAACGTTGACCCGTGCCGTCCTTTGTGAAAGTTAAGATAAGATAAGATATCACTTTATTCGTCCCTCGAAGGGAAAGTGTACTGTCTGCTCAGACAAAACTGACAATAAAAATCATTACGATTACAAACATTAGTGGTTTCTGCCCCTTTGTGTCGCTTTTATTTGCTTAACGATAACAAAAAAAAGCAAGCTTATGCTCCTAATTCCACCACCACCACCACCACTGCTCCACGCCCATCCAAGTTCACCGTGGCAGTCGGCCTCTGCTGCGCGATAGTCTGTTGCGTTGGCTGGATGTGTGGTGAGACTTTGAGAGCGTGCCCCGTGTGTCAAGAAGCCGCCATTGCTCCTCGGGTTGGCTGTAATGTGCTGATCTTTGCTCTTCCTCGCTTAAATCCTCCCCCTCCCCAACCCCCTACTTGTCGAAAGAGTATTTAAGAAAAACTGAAAATGGGAAATTCAACTGTAGGCCTTTCTATGCCCCCTCTCTCTCCTGGCCTTTTCCTTGAGTTGTAGATGTTTTCTTAGGCCTGGGAACAAGTAACTAGGAACGGTTAATAGAGTTTGTTTATGAGCTTGAGTTTCGTGTATAACAGCTTCATCAATAAATCATGTGATGTTGATATCTCTGTCTATTGATCTGCCCTTGCGTGCGTACGTGCGTGCGTGTGTGCGTGCGTGCGTGCGTGAATCTGTCTGTCTGTCCCTCTGGCTCTCTCTCTCTCTCTCTGGAGCAGCGGGGCTGGCCGAATGGTAGAGCGTTAGACTTCTAATGCTCGGGTCGTGAATTCGTATCCCGGCTGGGGCCAAATATTTGTGCTGGCTTTTTCATCTTTGCCCCTTCTTTGATATCACCCATAACCATGTGGTGATATCACACACACACACACACACACACACACACACACACACACACACACACACACACACACACACACACACACACACACACACACACACACACACACAAAAGACAGCAATGTAACAATCACGACAGAAGGTTAATCAGAATCAGCTGCAAAAGAATGTAATTGATTTGGACAGTTGAATAGCCTGCCGAGCCACCCAACAAATGACAGAATAAAGAGAAAGACAGGCACATATCGAATGAAATACAGAAAGACGCAACGTTTTGTCTTTTCTTGTTTTGCTAACGGCTGTCTCACGTTATGTCCTTTTTTTTTTTTTTTAATTTTCTTTCGGTAGGTTTTTGTTAGCTGTTTTGTGAGTTGACAAGATCAAAAGACAAGGCCATGGTGAGTTCAGAGCGACTGATCTAATATCACAGACGTATAGAGATAGACGCACCGCGGTGCCGGAAAAGTGACGCCGCCGCGCGCCATGTTGCTAGTACCTGGAAGTGCCAGCTGTTTACATAGCGCGCATAGCATTGGCCAGACGCTATCAGCTGTTTACGTAGCGCGCATAGCATTGGTCCGCTTTATCTTACGTCACATTTCTGATGACGTCTTTCTAAAGAACTTTGTATTTCGAACGAGGCGTCCTATACACAGAGCCTCTGAGTTCTGGTATTAGTAAGATGGCCGCGATAGCGACACTCGCAAGCAGCGGTGGCAGCGTGCGGCGGTGCGTCTATCTCTTTACGTCTGTGTCTAATATGGAATAAAATTGATGTGGGCCGCTTCAGTTTTCTTTCATGTCCGAGCTACCAAATTGAATTGTTCGGTCTCATTTTGAATTAGCCGCACACATAGAAACGACATCTATTCTGCCATTCTGTGAAGCAAATTGTGGGCTGATAATTTGAAAGTGAAATCGAAGGAAATTACATTGGCGGACTTTAAAAACGAACTGAACGGAAGCTGTGCTTCTGCTTTTTTTTTTTTTTTTTTTGAGAATTATTGTCACGGGAAACTGCTTTCACTGTTGAATATAACTGAGCAGAGAATGTGGTTTTGACGTGTCGTTAGATTTAATCCGACCTAATCCGATTGAGAAAAGAGAGATTGGTGAGGGGGTGTTAAGTGGTGGGGTGGGGGGGGGGGGGCGGTGGTGGAAGGAATATGCATGTGTGTATGTTTCTTTTTGTTGCTGTTGTTTTGTTGTGGTGGTGATTTTTTTCTATTGTTGTTTGTTGGAGGTGGTGGCGGTGGTGTATGCGTGCGCGCGCGTGTATGTATGTGTGTGTGTGTGTGTGTGTGTGTGTGTGTGTGTGTGTGTGTGTGTGTGTGTGTGTGTGTGTGTGTGTGTGTGTGTGTGTGTGTGTGTTCTCTGTTGGAGAACATCTTGGACGGTGGTTGCAGTGGGAGTGGTGGTGGTGTGAGAGAGAGAGAGAGAGAGAGAGAGAGAGAGAGAGAGAGAGATTGAAATGGAAATAACTTTATTTAAAAACGTTGGCAGAGAGAGAGAAGTGAAATAAAATGAAATTTAAAAAAAAAATCATAATAAAATGAAATACACCCCCCCTCCTCCCCTTCAAATTTATGAAATTCATGCCCGAGAAATCTCCTCCACTTCCTTTCCATTTCCAGTCAACGTCACCAATCGGTGAACAAAATACGCATTCATGTTTTAATAGTCAGCCCGTGTATAAGCGGCATAAAGTTCGGATCGAACAAAACAGCACAAGAATATAATGGAATTTTATCTCGGCCACGCGATCTACTTATGTTTTCGCTTCGACCCGCTGCGACATCTGTCGTAAGTAAACCCAAATATTCATTACTTCCATCCGATATATGCAATACGGTGCCTAGCGCAGCCCAGCGGATTTTTTTTTCTTGGTTGTTGTGAGTACACCTAGACACCCCTCCCCCCTCCTCCTCCCCCCCCCCCCCATCTCTCTCTCTGTCCCTCTGTCCCTCTCTCTCCCCCTCTCTCTCTCTCCCTCTCTCTCCCCCCCCACCCTCTCTCTCCCTCTCTCTCTCTCTCCCTCTCTCTCTTTCTCCCTCTCTCTCCCCCCCTCTCTCTCTCTCTCCCCCTCTCTCTCTCTCTCTCTCTCCCTCTCCCTCCCTCCCTCTCTCTCTCTCTCTCTCTCTCTCTCTCTCTCTCTCATCACTGGGGCTATACCTGAGGGTTCCTCGTCTTAGAATAGATCTCTACAAAACCAGTTTAAAGGGTACGGCAAGTCAAGAGCACTACCGGGTTTAAATGACAGATATTGAGGTCCTAAGCTGTTAGACAGCAAAAGTTTTCGTGAACAAAGTACCATTTACTCAAAAATTCGCCGAAAACACCCTCTGCTTTCGGTTCCTGGGCTGCGCCATGTTGCCGCACTCTTTCGCGAATGAGGCGGGAAAGGTGCTGACGGTGACGTCACTCCCCCACCACTGTCGGCAGTGCCAGTAGCTTTGAGCGGGTTCCAGAGTATTATTTTGTGTTCGAGATGCCACAGAGCAAAGCGTTTGGTTGTTTCAGCAAACAGGGCATGTGTAAGAATGCAGATGGAAGCCACAAAAGCTTTTATAAATTTCCGACTCTAAACAAATGAAAGGAAAAACGGAGGTTATGTGCGAAATGGTTGGAGACCTTGAAGAACGATCGCTTGCCCCGCCGAGTGCAGGAATACGCCTGGAACAATCGAGACTGACCTCGTTTGTGGAGATCATTTTACCCCGGATTGTTTCATTGGCGCTTTTGCGAACGATGTTACTGCTTCTCTTGTCAAACACGCATCAATCAACACACACACACACACACACACACACACACACACACACACACACACACACACACACAGTCCAAAGCACTCACGCTCTTAAAATATAAAATCACTCACAAACATAATTATATCTGAAACACTCGCCCACTCAGGAATAAAACTTACTTTCATACATCAGCGTGTGGAAACCTTTTCATCGAATGCGCTGATACTTTGCCCACCTGAGACGAATCGTCAAACATGTTTGAATCGCAGTAACAGCAAGGAAGAAACATTTTGACTGCCCCCCCCCCCCCCCCCCCCCCCACACCCAACCCCCACCCCACCCCCACCCCACCCCTCCAGGACAAATACATGACCTGCAGATGCTCAGTGTCCCATTATTTACGGGGATTTCATGATGATTGGAAAATCCTCATTCAATTGGACTTGCCACTCACTTGTTCACGCTAATCGATGCGACCGCGACCACGGCTAGAAAAGGTCAGATTGTGAAAGTGCCCGCAGGTCAGACGTCACTGATTGACGCTGGTATCGCGCAGAGAGAACCGCGGGGCAGTCTATGGACGAGCCGCTACTGTTTCTGTTACGTCATGGATGAGGCTGTTGTGCGAACAATTAGCCCCACTCATGAAGGGCGAAGGACACAAATACACAGGGTCTCAAAATGCCAATATATTCCCTATTAGCCTCAGGCGTCATAGTCGCCCCTAAAAATGCTTCAATCAAGAAACAATTACTACCATGAACAGACCATTCAAAGGCACGCACCTGACGGGGGTTTAAAAAAAATTTGAATGTCTTCTTTCCGCTCGGGCCTCACTGGAGTAATGCACGTCTTCTGTCTGTTTAGGCCAGAGAGGCAGTTCACACAAATCCGCTTGCCTCATTTATGTCCTACCTCTGTGCAAAATGTCCCAGCTTCACTAGCAGCTTGCCTCTTTTTGTGACCGCCTGGCATGCACCTTGACCTACAAAACACAAAAATGACGAAAATCACGATTTTTCGTCATAACAAAATCAGTACAGACTAGCACACTCGCCGAACAGGGTACCCCAAATAAACACCAGATATCACCCCACGGTCAGTTTGTGTCCTTACGCCAGCACGTAGGATATACGTCAAGTTTGAGGTCGATCTTTTCGGGCTAAACAGTAGATTGCGTCCACTGTAAAGAAACCTCACTCCCTTCCCCCCTCACTCTCTGAAGGACCCACCCCTCTCTGTTCGTCTTCAGACTGGGGAAGGCAAACGTTGTTAGACCCCTCGCCGATTACATTAATCGCTGTCCTTTTCAGAGCCTGCTGGGGGTTGCAGATGTGAGATAGCGTAATCCCAATGGATGCCTCGTGTATTATTTATGTGCACCAGTTAGCTACCGTGTCTTGTCAGTTTTCTAAGAAACAAGACAAGGGAAATCCTGGTGTACTGTTAGTAATGTTTCGATCTGCACGTGTCAGTGTCATCGTGGGATTTGACACATTTCGATTTCTGTGTTGTTTTGCCAGAGATTTTTTTTCTTTTTTCTTCTTTTTTCTGCTTTTTCAGTTTGAGTGACGGCATCAATAGGCATTGTTTATAATGGCGCTCGTACTGTGGTTGAGTGGTGGTGTCTGGTTTCGTATTTGTGCCGTAATATTGTAAGCGTGTAGTAGTAATAATGAACTCACGGACCCATACAGTTATTCACTTACTTCTATCGGATTATCACCGACGTGTTTAATTGCGACCTGCGTACAGCTGTTTACCAAAGAAACTGTAATTTTGAAATACTGTTTGTATAGTCTGTCTGTCTGTCTGTCTGTCTGTCTGTCTCTGTCTGCCTCTCTCTCTCTCTCTCGTTTGCAAAACGGCAAGTTTGAAAATTGGTTGCAAGAACAAAACTTCCACCATTTTCAAATAAAGTTATTTCAATTTCAATTCTCTCTCTCTCTCTCTCTCTCTCTCTCTCTCTCTCTCTCTCTCTCTCTCTCGGAGCCGGGGTGGCCGAATGGTAGAGCGTTGGACTTCTAATGCTCGGGTCGTGAGTTCGAATCCCGGCTGGGGCCAAATATTTGTGCTGGCTTTCTCATCTTTGCCCCGTCTTTGATATCACCCGTATGTGGTGGAAACGGACGATAAACCCCCAAACACCCACCCTCTCTCTCTCTCTCTCTCTCTCTCTCTGCGTGCGCGCTTGTCCACATCAGTTCAGTTCAATCCAAGACGGCGTCTCTGCGTTCGGAAAAGCCCATACGCACTTCACCCCATCACTCGGTAATCTCCCCAGTGTCGTCATGGAAACTGTTGTTTTTTTTTTTTGTTAGAAAATGCTGGTTTGGGTCACACAGGCCCTGTCCTGTCCTGGCAGGTTCGACCGTGGGCAGCTGCCCCTTTGCACGCGTCGGTTCTGCAGGCGGTCGATGGAATGATGACCGAGGCTTAACTGCACGCATGTCCACGTAAGTATGTGGCACCGCTCATTCGGGCCGACCGTCCGGGGTTCCGCTCTCCGCGGGTACTCAGGCTTCCTTCCCCTCTGCATTGGAAACGTTCATAAAAAAAAAGTTCTAAAATACCAGAACTTGCTGAGCTGGGCCTTCGCATACGTCACAGCGATTGTAATGTGTTCATGTCCAGTGTGTGACAGAATGCGTGTGGTTCGCGTGAGCGTGCGTGTTGGGTATAGCTCGCGGCGCTTTGAGCCAAATATTTGGAATAAAGCGCCTATATTAATGCGCTTATTATTATTATTATTATTTTCATTATTATTATTTATGTAAACGTATACTTTGTACGTCTCGCATGCACACGTAATTCTCCGGTTAGTCACCAAGTGCAGGATAGGTGTGTGTGTGTGTGTGTGTGTGTGTGTGTGTGTGTGTGTGTGTGTGTGTGTGTGTGTGTGTGTGAGAGAGAGAGAGAGAGAGAGAGAGAGAGAGAGTACAATTATATGAATTTATTTATCTTAACTTCTTTATGTGTCTTATGCTCGCCCGCATGAATTGCCCTACGGGGATAAATAAAGTATTTTTCACTTTGACTTTGACTTGACTTAATATCAAAGGGTCTACAAATCCCGACAATGCATGTACACGCGTGTAATCATAGAAGTACAGTCTGCCCGGCCGACGTGTACGCATGAAGTCACACAGGATCTACATGTGGCCACGCGCCACGGAAGTGCCGTGCATCGCCTCCCCACTGCTCAATCACCGTTTCGCGTCGATCGCGTTAATCATACGGCCAAAGCCGGCGTGGTCCAGATTTCCAATATCGCATGCTGTGGCCGACTCAGCATCGCACTGAAAGAAGCGGGGGTGGTGGAGGCAGAAGGGGTGGTGTGTGTGTGTGTGTGTGTGTGTGTGTGTGTGTGTGTGAGAGAGAGAGAGAGAGAGAGAGAGAGAGAGAGAGAGAATGACAATGACGATGATCCTTTATCTATGAACGGTAAAGCTATTGGCACAGTTACCATTTCCAAACTTGCCGTTGCTACTCTTAATTACAATTGACGAGAGAGAGAGAGAGAGAGAGAGAGAGAGAGAGAGAGAGAGAGAGAGAATGATAATGGCAATTTACAAAGAAATTTATTCAGTAGGCTTTCGGCCCATGACTGACAAAAGGGACGGGGGTGGGGGGTAGAAGTGGGGGGGGGGGGGGGAGACTGAGAGAGAGAATGATAATGGCAATTTACAAAGAAATTTATTTAGTAGGCTTTCGGCCCATGACTTAAAAAAGGGACGGGGGTGGGGGGTCGGGGTGTGTGTGTGGGGAGAGAGAGAGAGAGAGGTGGGGGGGGGGGGAGAGAGAGAGAGAGAGAGAGAGAGAGAGTGTGTGTGTGTGTGTGTGTGTGTGTGTGTGTGTTTGTGTGTGTGTGAGGCGCGCCGGATGGGGGCAGGGTCAGTGCAGCTGGAAGTCAGCGCTCTGCGATGACGTCCAAAGGAACACGGTAATACATTCATAGCCGATGTCGAGGGCCTCTTCTGTCAGAGAAGCTGTGAGGTCGGTGGCTCCCCCCTACCGTCCCTAGACAATCGCTCGCCAATCTGTTCCCCGAGCATCCGGGCTCCAGTGCCACGCACGTGCCCACAATTTCCATAACAACCGTTTACGTGAAGCCTGCTCAGATCGATAGGGAGGAGCTGCCTTTTCCTATCACCGTGCGTTTGTCCGTTTCTCTGTCCAAGCAGGGCGGTGTCTATAGCTGTGTTTTACTTTGAATTTGTGCCTTAGGCAACCAACTTAGTCCTCACGGGGCGGTAATCAAAATGGACGCGAGTGCTTCCAGTGTTACTCCGATTCAAAAGTCACGTTACGATGACTGCCTCACGCAAAGCGGCCGTATGTTCGAGATATGTGCATGTACATGTCAGTGTTTGCATCGCAGTAAAGCGTTACTCCAAGTCGTCGTTTGACTCATAAACAGGACATTGCCTCAGTTTCACGCGAACAGACACTAGATGCTACTCAAAATTGAAAATGGAAACACTCGGTGGTACTGTGTGGAAACACTCTGTCCTGGCGAAGCTACTGTGGAAGTGAAGTAGCACCCGAAACACACGCCTCCATTTTGACTACAACCCGTGTTCTAGTCAATAGAGCTGACATGATTAGTTCGAGTGGTTTACCACGAAAGAAACCACTCGATGTTTCAATTTTTTTTTTTTACTGTAGTTACCGAGCCGGAGGCTCGGTAGCTACGCCAAAAATTGAAACATCGAGTGGCTTCTCCGGCGAGGTAGCTACGGCAAAAATTGAAACATCGAGTGGTTTCTGTCGTGTAAACCACGAGGCCTTATCACGTAAGCTGTTTATACCACGAGCATTCAGACTCTTACCTCTACTGCTCTAGTCGCATACATTTTCTGCGACATTTTATTCTTTGGGTAGGGTGACTAGTGACTTTTGTACCCCCCTCATAATTCTTTCGCTCTCCGTTTCCTTACTATTAAATTTTTTGGTGTAAAGCACTCGTAGTTAAGTCACTGAAAGTTTGCACTGACCAGCGGTATAATTCGGCAGCACCAAGCTGAAGGCAAGGTGGCATATATCTGTCATCCGGTAGTGGTATGAAACGAAAGTGTTTGACAGAAACACTGGGTACTAAAGAACTATATCTGTCATCCAGACGTGGTATGAAGCTGAAATGTTTGACAAACACTCTGAGCATCAAATAATTATGTACGTGTATCTCCGTTATCTAGTTGCGGGGTAGGTGGCGTGGGTGTTTGGGGGTTTAACGTCCTTTTCCACCACATAGGGTGATATCAAAGACGGGCCAACGATAAAAAAGCCAGCACAAATATTTGGCCCCAGCCGGGACCGTTATCTAGTTGCAGTACGAAGCTAAATGTTTGGACAAAAAAAAATCACCACCAAGTAATACATCTTCCATTTTACGTCATGAAGCTGGAATGCAAAAACAACGAGCACCAAATATCCCTGTCATCCATTTGAGCTTCAGGGGGGATGCTGCTGTGACAAAAACTGAACCTGCGTTGAAACTGGCTGTCTTAATTTTGACATTTCTTTCCCTTCAGACTTGCGTAGTCTGCCGCGTTACAATGTCCCCGAGGAGTTTTTGTTGGTATCGGTCCTGTATATTCACGCCAATGATGCTGAGAAAACCTTTCAGGCTGATTGAATTTGTACTTGTCTGTAATGCCTAAAGACTTTAACCCTCGGCGATTCAAATGCAAACCGCCGCTCGCTTCTTCAGACTACTCTCTCTCTCTCACACACACACACACAGACACACACACACACACAGACACACACACAGACACACACACAGACACACACACACACACACACACACACACACGGCTGCCTATTGCCGCTTACCAATGAAACGCACACATCTTATTTTTAAAGGTACATCTCAGTGAATCGGTTCTGAATGTTTTAACGCGCGCGACTACTGACAATATTAGATTACCTTGCCTGTAAGTGTAATAGCAGGCACGCGCGCGCGCACACACACACACACACACACACACACACACACACACACACACACACACACACACACATTGAGACGTACTCAAGATCGTGATCCTCGAATTCCATCAACTCTTTCCCGTCAGGTTAAAACCTTTGGCTGCAGAGTAGGCGGTGGGTGGGTGTTTGGGAATTTAACGTCCTTTTCCATAGCGTAGGCGATGTCAACGACTGGGCAACGAGAAAAAGGCCAGCACACATATCTGACCCCCAGCCGGGATTCGAACTCACGACCCGAGCATTGAAAGTCCAACGCTGTACCGATCGGCTGTCCCAGCTCTGTCCCAGTTTGAGTTTGACGAAGTTTCAACAGGGTAATATTTTAACCTGTTTTCGTCCATTTACCACTTGCACAACATTTTCCCTTTCACACGCCCACATTTTGATGTTGATGTATGTTTCCACACTCCGCCACACGATGCGTTTTCTGATTGTGTGGAATCCTGATTGCTTTCTTTAGATCTGTACTCTACTTTTGTCGATGGTCGGCAGTTTCGTCCGTCCATCCAAACATCATAAATCTTTCCGGGACAAAGAAACCAAGCGAGTAAACGCATTCAGAGTGTGACTCAGGGTTCTCTGAATACGCTGCTTTCACACACACACACACACACACACACACACACACACACACACACAATCTTACTACGGGGTGGAGTTAAAACTTTCCGCCCTTGCTGGTTCCATCCAGGGCCAAGTGCTACCCCTGTCGAAAATCGCTCAGACCACGTGAAGATTCACTCAAAAGAAAGGAAGAGGAAGTGCAGAACAGAGTTACGCCCCTTTTATGAATATTAATTATCCCGGCCAATGGGGTGAGAGTGGACATTATTTCCATAGTAGGCATACGCGGCTGGTTTCTCACGCAGGTGCGTGTACCTGAATAAGTTCAAATGGACGCGAGTGACTCCATTGCTTCTAAGCGTTAAATGTTTCGACGGTGATAGCTCTCACGGAAATCTGTCATTATATTTGAAATAATTATAAGCGTGCACAAGTCTTTTTGCATTGTAGTGACATCGTAGTTGATAACCGAGGCGCTCGGTGGTCTAGTAGTTAAGAGACTTGGTCACCAATACGAGAGGTCAGGTTCGAGTCCAACTCGCGGCAAAGAAGTTTTGCTTCTCATACGTGACACTGTTCACTCGGGCCGATCGTCGGTGGTTCTCCGCCCCCCCCCCCCCCCCCCGTCCCCTCCCCTCCCCTCCCTCCCCTTTGGAAATGTTCAGCAAACAAAGTTTGAAAATAAATGCAACTCTAAATTCCGAAACATAAATTAATTGCTGAGCTGATCCTTCGCACCTCATGATTGTAAATAATGTGTTCATGTCCAGTGTGTGAGAGAATGCGTGTAGTTCGCGTGAGCGTGCGCGTTGGGTTCAGCTTGCCTCGCTTTGAGCCAGTTAAAGAAACTGGGCATAGCGTCTACACAATAATCAATTAGTAGTAGTAGGAGGAGGAGGAGAAGGAGGAGGAGGATAAACGACCCTTTTTAAGTTTCACGGGGACACACCGAAGGCCATTGGAAACACTTAGTGGTACGCAAATTTGAAAACGGAAACACTCGGTGCTGTTCTTAGGAAACACTCTGTCCTTCCGGTGCTCATTTTGAAGCGCAGCAGCAGCTCCGGAAGAACTTGCGTCTACTTTGACGACTCCCTGTGAAGAAAAAAAAAAAAGAGCGCAGAAACGCATTCACAGTGTAATAATGATAAGGGTGGGGTGGGTGTTTGGGGGTTTAACGTCCTTTTCCACCACAAACGGGTGATACCAAAGACGGACCAACGATGAAAAAGCCAGCACACACATTTGGCCCCAGCCGGGATTCGAACTCACGACCCGAGCATTGGAAGTCCAACGCGGCTCTACCATTCGGCCACCCCGGCTCGCCATAATAATAATAATAATAATCGCATTAACGTAGGCGCTTAATCCCAAATATCTGACTCAGAGCGCCGCGAGCTAAACCCAACACGCACGCTCACGCGAATCACACGCATTATCACACTGGACGTAAACACATTATAATCACGTGGTGCGAACGGCCAGCTCAGGAAGTTATGTTTCAGAATTTTAGAATTGCATTTATTTTCTGATTTTTGTGGACTGAATATTTCCAAAGCAGACGGTGAGGAAGCCGGAGTACCCGGAGAGAACCCCCCGACGGTCGGCCCGAATGAACGGTGCCACGTGTATACGAGATAGAAAAATTCTTTGCCCCGAGCGGGGCTCCAACCTGACCTCTCGCGTTAGTGACTAAGTCTTAACCACTAGACCACCGACCGCCCCCCTGTGACTCAGATTTTTTTGAATATCCTACACAGAAAAAAAAAACAACGTTCTTACTTCCTCGTCCTCTTCAATCATATCAAAATGCATTGGTTTGCCCCCTGTACGGCTTCGGACTGAACCAATCAGCCCGAGGGGGTTGTCGGTGGGCAAAGTAGGTCAGCATTACAAAGTAATAAAGAGCGGGTTTTAGATCAGAAGGCAAAGCCCTCGGAGTAATGACAGATATATTGGCCGAGCCAGTGACTGGGGGGTGGGGGGTGGGAGGAGGGGTGGGGGGGGGGACATAAATGTGTTTGGCAATCCTGGTATTGCGTCGGTGCCGTAAAATCCATCCCTTATTAGATGCCAGTACTGTACAACGGAGGCGTATTAACATTATCGTTATCGAGAGCACAGAAAGATAGCAGGTGGGAGGTGTCTAGAGTTTTGCGAGAACAATGGATAAAGTGAAAGCTAACAATATGATTTGAAGTGAAGAAAAACAGAAACAATAATCCCCCCCACCCCCCCCCCCCCACCCCCGTCTGTGGCCAAGGGGTGTTTTTCTGTTATGAATCAAGGGTGTCAAAATAACAGACATCTTGTCTCCGATATCCGCCTGAGTATTTTGTTCTTTCAGTATCTGTTTGGTCAGAACACAACCATACACTTTGTGTGTGTGTGTGTGTGTGTGTGTGTGTGTGTGTGTGAGAGAGAGAGAGAGAGAGAGAGAGGCAGGCGAATAAAAAACAACGAACAAACAAAACCAACACCCTCCTCCCCCCCCCCCCCCAAAAAAAAAAAAACAAAAAAAAAACAACAAAAACAAAACAAAAAACCGAACAACAACAACAACAACAAACAAGAACATAGACAGACGGTGTGTGAAGGCTGCCTCCTTCCTAAAAAAAAAAGCTACTCACCGTTGATGCTGCTCTTTCCAACCATTAATTTGACAACAGTCCGCGATGACGCGCACGTTAAGGGCGGCCTGTGGGAGTTTCCCTGTTACTAGCAAAAACATTGATGTTGGCATAGCAACCCATAAATAAAATACACACTGTCAGCATTACAAATACCTCCTACTAACCAGAACTTCCTGACTCATCTTACAAACTTGTGATTCCGACTCAAGAGCTACAGTTACTCAACTGCAAATTTTTCCTGCCAAAAAGGGGGGGGGGGGGTGTTAATATCCCACGTCTCATTGTTTGCTGAAACTCTCTTAAGTGAGACTAAAACGCAAAAGATGTAACACCTTAAAAAGCCAAACAGGCAAGATACAAGTTCATGGCTAAATAAGTCCCTTTTTGCCAAAAAGAGAGCTTTTTTTTTTGCAGAGATACAGAAGTTTCTTTTAATGCATTAATGCCTCTGTTTTTCCTGAACCAAACTTACAAGCGCGCTTCACTTGGACTAAAGAGCCAACAGTTTAAGCTGCTTGACAAATATGACAAAAAGACAAGGGGAGGCAACCACGCCTTGGCAGCAACCCTAGTTCCTGGTGTTTGTTACAGTGCGGCGCTGCCAGTCCAGAAAAGGTTAACCAGGACCAAAGAGCAAAAACTGTAAATTCGTTAAGAGCCATTCGTGTAAGTAAGAGTTAAGTTTACGGTAAAATCACTCTTTTTCCAACATAGAGACTAAAGAAACACTTTGAGCAGTGCTTGCTGAACCAGTCGTGCACATGCTCCTAACCTAGATTTTATTGAGAGAGAGAGAGAGAGAGAGAACTTTAAAGCCACAAAGAGCTAAAAATCACAAACCTCCGATTTACAGATCAATATCCTGAGCGGGCGTGCGAACAAAATATGTGGGAGTCAACATGGAGACAACAAACACACACACGCACGCACACACGCACACACACACACACACACACACACACACACACAGAGGGGGGGGGGGATTGAAGCAGCAACTATTGGAATCAGAGATGGCCACACATACACCGATACAGTAGCGCTGCGCACACCACCAAAGCAAGAGAGAGAGCGTGCCGCGATGTTGCAAATCTTGCCGCTGTCCTTCGCTTCACGAGCGGATAGCCGCTGTGTTCCTGTGTGTCCTCTCAGCGTTTGGCGCGTACTGTCTGCGGACTCGCTGTCCGCTCTCTCTCTCTCTCTCTCCCCCCGACCCCCTTCTCTTTCCGACAGTCTCCCAACCGTCCGCCACCACGACCCAACCACCATGCAGGTAGTGCTAGAAAGTGAACTCGGAGGATGACAGGAAGATGGTGTAGTTAGTTCCAGAGAACTGTGGGACAGGAAGGAGTCAGGTTCTGTGTTGGAAGGCTGTGTGCTCCGAAAGCAAGGTCGGGAGAGTTTCAGTTTCTGACTGTGCATCGCACATCAATGGATTGTGACGTAAACCGTGGGTTCTGTTTGTCGACCACCGGAAGAAGCAGACGAGCGAACGACGACAAAAAGTAAGTTTTTTTAATAAGTTTCATCGATGTTTTAGCGGTTTTGTGAAAGCCTTTTGACGTGCTGGGTTTTATTTTTCAACCTTTCCTGCTTAGCACGTAGAAAACAAACCGCGTACGAATAAACGGAAAAGTCAAAAGAGACAGCAACAACGGGGAAAACTATCGGTTTTGGAGCAACCGACAGAGGCTTCGTTCGATATGCCGACGTGGTATTTTGATGTCAAGGTTTATTTTGTAGGAACATTTTGTAGAGAGCTTTCCGACAATGTAAAGGCAACTGATTTAAGGATACTTGTAGTTCTACTGTTCTTTGTCCTTTTGTCTGGTTTTAGTGTTGCGAAATGAAGCACTAGATAGGTGGTTTGATTTCAAACATTATGTCGGACTTCAGGGGTGGGGGGGGGGGGGAGCGAGAGAGAGAGAGTGAATGAATGAATGAATGAATGAAAATGGCAATGGCAATGATTCTGTATTTGCCCAGAGAGAGAGAGAGAGAGAGAGAGGCAGACAGGCAGACAGACAGAGGTTTTAGCCTTCAGCTGTCAGTTAACTTATGTCGATGAGTATTATTCAGTTTTAACAGTTACAGGTCGTAATGTGGTAAATCTCGCTGTTTTATCTTGTCGCAGAACTTTTTTTCTGTCAGTCTATCAGTCAGCCTGTCTATCTGTCTGTCTGTCTGTCTGCCTCTCTCTCTTTCTGTCTGTCTGTCTGTCTCTCTCTCTCTCTCTTTCTGTCTGTCTGTCTGTCTGTCTCTCTCTCTCTCTCTCTCTCTCTCTCACACACACACACACACACACACACACACACACACACACACACACACACACACACACACACACACACATCAAAACGGAAACCTTCCTTGTCTATATAATGCCTATTCGCCAATGAAGATGTCCTTTTTAGTCAGTTACGTCAGTACGTAAATAGTGATACTGATAAAACCAAAGATAACCAAAGAGTGCAATGTGCAATTGAATTTGCAAAATGTAAGCCTCTTCTTAACTTGCATGATGTTGCTTTTGAACTGCGCACGTCCGGGAGGGGCGCTTCAGTTTCAAACCTGCTCAAGCATGATCACACGTTGAGTGCACTTCTTGCTCCTGAGATGCACTTTGCCGAGAACACATGGCCTAGCGTGGCGACATAACGCATTTTCAAATCTCCCCTTGCTCTGACAAAGATCGATGTGCAACTTAATGAGTTTTTTTTTTAATGCTTGCCACTAGACGGACACTTAAAGTTTGGAATTCACAGCTGGCTGTTTTGCCTCGATAAGTTGTGCCTAGACTGTGAAATTTGCCTATTTCATGAGGGTTGGTGGGTGTTTGGGAGTTTAACGTCCTTTTCCACCATGTAATCGTGATATCAAAGACGGGGCAACGAGCAAAAAGGCCAGTACAAATATTTGGCCCCAGCTGGGATTCGAACTCACGACCCGAGCATTGCCTATTTCATGAAATAAGCAGTGACTTTGCCTAAAGTGTGAACGAAGCAGCAAGCACATTGCTCAAAATGTGGAATGAGTTTGAAAAGTTGACTACTTCAGAAAACAGGCAGATTAATTCATGATAAGCGACTCATTTCATAACTTTTAGACAAAGCTGCCTTGTTCTCGACCTTGACAAAGTGAAGAATTAAAAGCGAGAAATCTGGCATCACCATCACCCAACTCATCCTCTGGTTTACGGAATCCCAGACCTCTTCTTGACCAAGTTTAAGACAAGTGTCTTAATATCCTGATTACAATTAGTTGCCTCTTTCGTGAATAAGCCAGCTGTTCGAGATTATATCGCATTTTAGGAAAAGCCACGGCGTATTTCATGAATTAGGCAAATTTCACAGTTTAGGCACGACAGAAAGAACACTCTTCGCGATTATGTGCCTTTAGCATGCTAACAAAACACGTATGCGCTAACATGTCATCTTTGATTTGTTTCATTTACCCTTGCTACTCCACTTGCACATTTTTGGCAATGTCATTGCGTATTTCATGAAGTCGGCAAATTTAACAGTTTGGGCACGACAGAAAGAACACTCTTCGCGATTATGTGCCTTTAGCGTGCTAACAAAACACGTACGCGCTGTCATCTTTGATTTATTTCATTTATCCTTGCTACTCCACGGGCACATTTTCGGCAAAGTCATTGCGTATTTCATGAAATAGGCAAATTTCACAGTTTAGGCACGACAGAAAGAACACTCTTTGCGATTATGTGCCTTTAGCATGCTAACAAAACACGTACGCTCTAACATGTCATTTTTGAGTTATTTCATTTACCCTTGCTACTCCACGGGCACATTTTCGGCAAAGTCATTGCGTATTTCATGAAATAGGCAAATTTCACAGTTTAGGCACGACAGAAAGAACACTCTTCGCGATTATGTGCCTTTAGCATGCTAACAAAACACGTACGCGCTAACATGTCATCTTTGATTTATTCATTTACCATTGCTACTCCACGGGCACATAAAGTTTGGAGTTCACAGCTGCCTCTTTGTGCATCGATATCGCGATTATGTGCTTCTACCATGCTAACAAAACACGTACATCATTACTTGTCATCTTTGATTTATTTGGTTTACCCATGCTCTGTGGCTGTGCTGGTGCAAAGTTCGATTTTTTCCCCCTTAGCGTCTCTGCCTGAATTCGAAATTGATCGGAGGGATGAATGCATAAAAGGGTCTGGCCTGTCATCCTAACGATGTTAATTCTGAAAATGGATTTTTTTTTTTTTTTTTTTTTGGGGGGGGGGGGGGGGGGGGGGGGGGTTGTTTTTGTTCCTTCTGAGAACGAGTGTAACAAGGTAGAGCCGGGACACCAGCAAGCGTGCAACATCAGTTATTGGCAGCGATTTGTCACACTGTGGTGACGTCACTGCTTTCATTGTGTGTGATGTAGGGTATCAGTGTGCAAGTTCTCTACCCCTTCCCCCCCCCCCCCCCCACTTTTTTTTTAGGACATTGTAGAATCGGTTTCGGCGAATCAGAATCTAACAGAAATGGCAGTTGTTGTTGTTGTTGTTGGCGTTCTAAGGCTGAACACCCCCAGGGTCGGGGAGTCAGGGGGTAGCCGAGCTTGGAGAGCGCTTGAATTTCACCGTTCGAATCGTGAGTTCCAACCTCGGATTGGAACCAAATATTTATTGTTTTCTTTGGTGTGTGTTGCTGTTGTTGTTGTTGTTGTTCTTTGTTTGTTTGTTTGTTTTCCCCCGTTGTCCTGCCGTTGATATCACCTGTACGTGATGGACAAGGATAGGACCCGTACCTCAATCTGCCTGAGCTAGGACTGCAGTCGTAATAAGATTTCAGTTCTCGTCTTGGCACATCTACAGTCGTAACAATCGGACAGAAATTCATTTTCTGTTTGTATGTTCGAAATATGGCTCTAGATGAAATTACTCCCTTAGACGAGAGTCTTAACAGCCAGAAGTGTGCGAAATCTTCGTTCTGTTCCACCTTTGCTAATCCTTACCAGGTTTTCTTGGAGTGATCTCCCGTGGAGATCTCCCGTGGAAATGGTTTCTGTTTTCATTGGTTACCGTTGTCTGGGATTATTTTCTCCTGTCCTCTCTCTCTCTCTCTCTCTGTCTCTCTCTCTCTCTCTCTCTCTCTCTCTCTCTCTCTGTGTAAACAGACTCATGTGAAGGTGGGTTGGTGTCACGGCGGGGGTTTGCACGCAGCTAGTTTCAGACATTATGATGGTAGCATCAGCGTAAAGGATTTACAGTTCTGGTAAGTCTGTCTAGAAATCCCGCAGTCCCACTGTACCCTCCCCCCGCCCTCCACCCCCCAACCCCCTTCTCCCCCTTCCCCATCCGTCCCCGCTCATTACCTTCCTACTTTAAATTTGTCTGTGCATCATTTCCCTGCCCCTTTCCTTGGACGTTTGGCCTTTTCACTCTCCTAATGCTTTGGGATACAGACGTCCAGTTTGGCTTCTTATTATGTTGTTTCCATAGTAATGGAAACAACATAATAGGACGGGCTAAAATTTCCACGTTCATAGGCAAGCATCTGTGGTACAAACGCACGTCACTGCCGATCTCCCGCAGAGACGATTATGCAAGTGTAACTCTGACAATGACGTAAGAAAACCTGCGTCATCGATGCTGGCATGTATGCTGTTCCGAACGCGCTTCTTCTCCTCACTGAGTGCCGTCTGTATGGATGTGTGTGTGTGTGTGTGTGTGTGTGTGTGTGTGTGTGTGTGTGAATTGTGTCCGGGCCCGTTTCTTCGAAAATACTCAACCGAATGGCTTCAAATTTGGGGTATCCAAATTTATCAAAATGTTACATTAGACGATTCAAGCGTGTGATGATTGCTTAAGTGATTTGGGAGTTATCGCCCTTTTGAGACAAGTTGGTTGTCTTTCGTGTACAGGCGTAATATTTATTTAAATCACTCAATTTTTTGGCAGTAGATAGCTTGAATACGGACTCTGAATTGACTCACTACTAGAAAATGGTCGCTCTTATAGTTTTCATGTAAACCGAGCCTGAGTTGACATTGCATGTGAACCCAGTTCAGATGCCTATTTCTCCGAAAATACTGAACCGATCGATTTCAAATTTGGGGTTTCTAAATGAATCAAGATTGTTGAATAGAAGGCCCGATCCAGGTACGATTGCACACATGATTTGCGAGTTATCGCCCTTTTCAGAATAAGTGGCTTTCTGGCGTTTAAAGGCGTAATATTTACCTAAACCACTCCATTTTTTTGGACATAGATAGCATGAATACGGACTCTCAACTAAGTGAAGTTTGGAGGTTGTCGCTTTTATACTTTTGGCGTAAGCCGTACCTGATGAAAGTGCTGGTGAACACACTTTAGATCTCAAAATCGCTCCTACTATACATAGATAATGAGCCTGGGGTGCCATAAAAAATATACAAAAAAAATAGAAAAATTCACTGCAGCCGTTATCGTCAGTTGACTCGAAAATTTGTACTCACAGCACATTTCCTCTGCAAGCCACACGCCTCACAAACATCGAAGAAGAGACGCACGCGCACTGACGTAAAGTAAGTGCGTCATGTTTGATTGACGTGATGCTGTTTTTTCTTGGGGGTGTCTCGCCACTTTCTTTCGGAATTCCTCTGTTTGGAGACGTGGTGTTGTATTTTACTTATGCTATGTCGCCATCATCGTGCACTCGCAGAGATGATACGGGATACAACAGACTACAACTCCAATACTTTATCAACAGAATATGCGCGGAGAACAAATTCATGAAAGAAGAAGAATCCAGAACGCTGTGCAGGGGGGCTGCTTACGTCAGATCTAGAACATTCCTCAACTTACTGGAAGGCTCGAAATCTCTCCAAGGTGACGTAATCTACTGACGTTACTGCACCAGCATGTTCTGGGATGGTCTAGAAATTATTTTGCATCGAAATGCAGTATCTTTTCGCAAGAGTCTCTACAACTTGACATGTGGAAAGCGGGAATTTCAGTGGGTTTCGTTTTTGCCACTGACTCACACTCAGAAGCATAATGCAAAGATCTTGGAAACATAAAGATAGTTCACTTACCTCCCTTTGAGGGACAACGCGTAAGAGTTGTCTGCGTGCATTAGCGCGCATCCCGCAGATCTACGCAGTTGTTTGACCCAACCCTACACTAGCCGCCGTAAAACATTTTAAGAAAATAAACAAAAACGAAGATGTCAGCGACTGCCAGGTGGTCTCCCCCCATATATTTCGCATGTGTTTTAGGCCTATGGAAAACATAAGTACTCTCAAAGTTCCGGAGGACGAAAGAAAGATCTAGTTTGGCTTTCACTGCTGTACGTAGGCTACGCAGTGCATTTCGTTCGATGTGTTCAAGTAAAACTAGTACGGAACACAGAAAGATCGAATGTGCGAGAGATCCAAAGATGGACGCATCCGCTGAATACTTCCTGCTAACTCAGCATTAATCATATCTGCGACCGACGATCCAGCAGATTCTATGTTGTGATATGGTTTTACAATGGTTAGAACGAAGTTCAGCCGGATGATTTTGTTCTCTGTGTGTGTGTGTGTGTGTGTGTGTGTGTGTGTGTGTGTGTGTTCTGAATTTAGATGCAGGTAGACGCTAGCACAATTTAAGTCACCGTGATTTGTAAAGTTGTCAGGGAAAAAAATTACGCTGTATCTGCGTCAGCCGCGTGTGTTTACTGTTAGTTTACACTGCATGCACACGTACCACTTGAGGTCTTTTTTTTTTTTCTTTTTTTTTTTGGACAAGAAAGCGAAAAAAAAATGTTTGTTTTTCAACAGGAATACCAAAAGAAGTATTTCCCCGTTTATATTTGTCTGTTATTTGAACAATTCGGCGCAGAACACAATTGCATGCTTTTGTGATCGCTTTCCACTTTCCGCCATGCTGTCACTATAGGGGCCAGATCTAGGATGCGCGCTAATGCGGGCAGACAACTCTTCGCGTTGTCCCGCTATATGTCTCTCTTACGACACTCTCTGGAGCACAGAGTCTTTCAGTGGAAAGTACCTCTGTGCACAGTGGGGAAATGGCGCTCACTGCGCTACCGTGACGGGCCTAAATTGTCTCGGTGCTCTCAAACACAAGGTCGCGCACTATGTCATCCTTGACCAGCTTTGAACCCAGAGGGATCCTCAGTGGCGCAAGTGATTAGCAGGCTGTCTTCAGAGTGAAAGTAGGCGTGTTTCTGAATCAGAGACATACATAACCTGTCTCTGTCTGAATGGACAGATCTATTATTACATTCAGTCCTAGAGCACGGGTGTGTATGCTTTTGTAATCGTCTCTTATTCCACCACAAGGCAGGTACGTGATCGTCTGCACCGTGCAATAATACTTGCCTGTAGAGTGCAACACCCTTGCCTGTCAGAGTGCAACCCCCTTGCCGTTTACTCACATCCTGTTGGATCAGTCTACCACGTAAACAGTGCCATCAAAGCGCAACAATAATTGTCCGCTGGCAAAGATTTTGCCCAAACGAAAAGTGGTCGGATATTCAAGACTTCGTTTCAAATCGAATCATATGACACACAAGTCTCTGCTTTTCTAAAAAAAAAATTCGCCATTTTTAAAAATGGCGCTGGGTGTAAGCAGTCACATTTTCACGCCCCGCCGAAAAGGGACTGCACTCTGGAGTCTACTCTTACGAGGGCAGGAGTGACGCGTCTTTCTGATTCCAAGGTCTTTGCATAATGTGTGTGTGTGTGTGTGTGTGTGTGTGTAGGGGGAGGGGGGGTGCGTGCGTGCGCGCGCAAGCGCGCGTCTAAGGCGAGAGAGAGAGAGAGAGGGTCTCTTCTCCGATACCAGTAAGCAATCGTCTGTCAGTCAGGTCTGCGGGAAGTAACTCTGTCAAAGGGGAACGACTTTATTACAAGAATTCATTCACCCATGTAGAACCTCGCATACGCCAACAAGTTGTGACGTCAACCAGCTAGGCGAGCTCACACGACCTCATGTGTTTGGGTTTTTGCAAGTGCATAGAGGCACGATAAGGGTTTTCAGTACTTTCTTTATGTCAGCATGCTTGATGTCAGAGAGCTTGCGTTCCGGCGTGTGCGCGCGGGCTGCATACATGACACAACGACTACGACTGTGACTACAGCAGGTCATTGAATGGAAACAACATATTGGGCTGGTGGCCATCTTGTTTCGTAATAGGACGTAATAAGACAGGTCGGAAGCTGCCATTTCTAGCAGAGCTTGTGTAATTCCGGTTTGAAATTTGCACTGACTGACTGTGAGTTGAGTCCAGTAGAAGGGAAAGTGTTAGTTTTGTGATTTGGAGGGAAAGGGGAGGAAGAGGAATACAAACAAAACAAACGAACAAAACGAAAGAATGAACAAACAAACAAACAATCAAACAAACACAACAAAACTACCCTTAAGCACACACACACACACACACACACACACACACACACACACACACACACACACACACACACACAGCGACACGTACAGAGAGAGAGAGAGAGAGACAGAGACAGACAAAGACAGAGAGACTGACAGACAGAGACGCTAAGAAAAGGAAAAGAAACCAGGTAAACTTTACAAAGATTAAAAATTCGTACGGTACGTTGGTGGACGCCGAGATTGTTTCATTTGTTTATACTTGATCAGATGTGTATGATAATGTTCTGGTTTCATAAATTTGTCATAGATCACAGTCATTGTTTCCGTCTCATTGAGAACAGCATCATGTTACGCTCATGTGAGTTGTTAGTATGCAAGTGCTTGATATTTTTTCAATAAACAAAGCAGCAGCTGCTGCAGCCTACGGATAATGGTACTCATGTTTAGATCAATGCAAATGGTGGTTGATATTTTGATTTTTATCCTCTCTTTCTCTCTCTCTCTTTCTTTCACACACACACACACACACACACACACACACACACACACACACACACACACACACACACACACACACACACACACACACACAGCGACACGTACAGAGAGAGAGAGAGAGAGAGAGAGAGAGAGAGAGAGAGAGAGAGAGAGAGAGAGAGAGAGAGAGAGACAGACAGACAGACAGACGTTAAGAAAAGGATATGAACCAGGTAAACTTTACAAAGATTAAAAATTCATACGGAACGTTGGTGGACGCCGAGATTGTTTCATTTGTTTATACTTGATCAGACGTGTATGATTATGTTCTGGATTCATAAATTTGTCATAGATCACAGTCATTGTTTCCGTCTCATTGAGAACAGCATCATTTTACGCTGGTGTGAGTTGTATGTGTACAAGTGCTTGATATTTTCTCAATAAACAAAGCAGCAGCTGCTGCAGCTTACGGATAATGGGCCTTATGTTTTAGATCAATAGTGCTTGACATTTTGATTTTTAATCTCTCTCTCTCTCTCTCTCTCTCTCTCTCTCTCTCTCTCACACACACACACACACACACACACACACACACACACACACACACACACACACACACACACACACAAGTTCAACTGTTGTATTGTTGTCTTACATACACTAAGACTAAACAACATAATTATACAACAATATGTTAATTGTTATGTAGACAGTGTCTCATTCGCTATGAATACTGATGGATTAGGTCGACCATTGTCCGTGTAAGACTGGCGTCCTTTCTCAATGAATATTAATAGCTGTTTGACCTTTACCTTCTAAACTGATTCGCCGATGCTGCTTGGGGTTAGTAAGGGCGCGAGAACGCAGGAAATCCTGCAGATCTGTGGCGCAGAATTACTTGTGGATGGTCAATAAGGTCGAGTCCCGCTTCGGACTCCGGATATTTCGCCTCTAGTCTGTGGCACCGTTCATTTATTTATTTGTACCTTTATACTCCTCTGTATTATTCCATTGCTTGGAACTTCGGGGGAAGGGGGAGGGGGCCGGGGGGGGGGGGGGGGGAGTGTCGCCATGATACAGCACGCCACCTATGCCCCCCTTCCTCCCTGCACTGCCCCCCCCCCCCCCCCCCTTTCCGCATGCATGGAGTGTGACTGTATTTCCGTTCCGCGGCTCATCCCGTTTGGAATAGAATCTTTATCTTGCACACTTGATATTGTGCGTGCGTGGTTACAGGAGGGCGAGACAAACCTCGTAAGCGAGCCTACACGTAATTTTGAATCGGTTTTGAAAGGAAAAATATTCAACTGTGACCAGAAAAAAAGGTTCAAATTCAAATTCAAATTACTTGATTGATCGCAGAGGGGAAATTATAGGCCACCATAAAAATGACGATAAGACATAATAATAACAACAAATAAAAATTGCACTAACGGAAGCCTCAGTCATGCACACAAGTCAGTCTTGCACACACAAGTGCACACATACCCCCCCCCCCCACACACACACACACGCGCGCACGCACGCACGCACGCACGCACACACACACACACACACACACACACACACACATCCGTATAAGTCCAAAGCACTCACGCTCTTAGAATATAAAACCACTCACGAACACTCATTCTGCTACGCTATTGTTACTGTTTGTCGATATTTGTGTAGCAAAACTGTTGTTTTGTCAGATTTCGGGAACCATGTATGCTTTCTGATCGTAAATCGCTGTCTCATTGGGCACCTCCGAACCACGTTACACCCCGTGTTCTTTTGCCTTCCAAAAAAAAAAAAAAAAAAAAAAATGTGCTGTTTTGTTGGAAAGTAGTCCCGTTTAGAGGTTTTGCTGAATGGTAACATCTCTTTCCAGTTTACGCCAGACTTGCAGTCGCCTTTCAAATTCAGTGATTTACATTTTGTTCTCCCCACTACTGGAATAGTGTAGAAACCTGACTACATTCACCACACAGGAATATTTCAGGGGCGTGATTCCCTTGGGGATAGGGGGTGGTGGGGCTGATGGGGGGGGGGGGGGGGAGAGGGGTAGGAGAGAGAGAGAGAGAGAGAGAGAGAGAGAGAGAGAGAGAGAGAGATGAAAATAATGAAATGAAATGAAATGAAATGAAACGAAACATGAAATGAAATGAAACTTTATTTGTCAAAGGTAAAAGATCATCCAATGCACCTCAGTTCCATACCATCAGTCCAGTAAGTCCAATGCTCGGGTCGTGAGTTCGAATCCCGGCTGGGGCTAAATATTTGTGCAGGCCTTTTTCTCGTTGCTCCGTCTTTGATATCACCCATACGTGGTGGAAAAGGACGTTAAACTCCCAAACGTCCACCCACCCTTCCACCCCCAATAAGTCCGACTCCATGCAATAAAACAAATTATCGATCTCTTGCATCCATCGGAGACCATTCCAGCCGATGCACTTTGACGATCGCTCGGGAGTGCGCCGTGTTCCGTACACAGGGCAAGTTTGGAACCCAGCATGGCTGTCTTCTAATTCTATCATTATTGATCCGGCAAAGATCTGCGGGAGATGAGAGAAAAAAGGTGGTTTATGCGGAGGAAACCTGTGTAATTACCCCCGGCTCTCATTTTGCCCGCTGCAATCCTAGAGAGCAAACCCTGCGTCCCTTTAAAAAAAAAAAAAAAAAACTCTGAGAAAAAAATTTCGTGGTGGACAGAATGTGTTCTTTCAAGGCGCAGAAGAGTTGTTGAAGAAATGTACTGTTTGTTCTTTGTTTACTGCCGCACGCACTCTGTCCTCGGTGTGGGCCGAGATAAGATGGGATGATGACCGCGCGCGCGCGCGTGTGTGTGTAGAGGGGGGGGGGGGAAGGGGGATATGGGGGAGGGGGGGGTATGCAAGGTTGTGAACGTAAACATAAAATAATAATAATAATAATAAATGAGTATTGTATAGGCGCTTTACCTAATTTCATGAATCGGTTCAAAGCGCCGCGAACTGAACCCAATACGCACGCTCACGTGAAGCACACGCATTCTCTCACACACTTGACATGAACACATTACAACCACGTGGTGCGAAGGGTCAGCTCAGCTATTTAAATTTCGGAATTTAGAATTGCATTTACTTTTCAAATTTGGTGGGCTGAACATTTCCAGTACAGAGGGGGAGGAAGCAGGAGTACCCCCGACGATCGGCCCGAATGAATGGTGTCACGTACGAGAAGGAAAAATTCTTTGCCCCGAGTCGGACTCGAACCCCTGACCTCTCGCAATGTTGACAAGTCTCTTAACCACTAGACCACCGATCGCCCCAATGTCACGTTTTGTTTGTTTGAGTGTTTGCTTCTTTTAACCTCAATGTACTATCGGTGAAAATGTATGGTGCTTTGCAGAGGGCGAAGGGTGTGAGAGTCGGGGGGGGGGGGGGGGGCAGGAAAGTTGGGGGTGGGGGGGGGGAGATGGAGCAGTTAAGATGGAGAGTGGGTCCTTCTTATGCTTTTCCTCCCTTCCCCCATGTAGAAATCATTCGTATAGGAATCATAAATTCAAGATCTGGCTCAGCATGTAGAAGGCGAGGTTAGGGATTTTAGCCCTGGACTAGAGTCTAACCTCGAACTAAAGTAGCTCTAGGATTAAATTTTCTGTTGTTTTTTGTTTTAAATCAGGAAGCGGGTCCATTCCAGCAAGGCGCTTATGCCGTTATAGAAGGCTTTATTTCTTCCTTTCTTAGCCTCCTTTTTTATGTAATTTTGTTTTTTGGTTTCTTTTGTCCTCGTCTGGGTTAGTCCCGTAGACGAGGGTTAAATTAACCTCGACTTTTGCATTCGGGCCGTGACACAGACCCTTGCATCTAATTTCTTTGTTCGTGTAAACTAGTTTCGTTTCATTCCAGTTCATATAAATTACTTTTCTTCACGCGCCGGTCACATCACGCAGGCTATAATTAGAACAAGGGCTCTTGCCTGCACGTTATTAATCTCCGTCTAATCCGCCATGACCCAGACAGGTAAGATTATGTTCCAACTCGACACATCCAACAACTTCCACAGCACAGATTTCTTGTTTTAATGCATACTGTTGATTATTTCATCGCTGAAGACCATCGGATTGTTGATGCTCGTTCCTAAGCAGTAACCACCAGGCCAAATGCCCCGCATTCGGCTCACACTTCTCTTCAACATGATCATAAGCTTGATCGAGATGCACATTGTTACTTTAACAAAGCTTCTGAATCAGCTCTTCCCCAGCCTAAGCCACGGTCCGATTCGACAAAACGCCATCTTGGGCTGTTGTCTGTCAGCTTAGACCTCATAATTCAGGTGCTTTGTCAGATCTTCTTGTTGGGATTACATGCCGTAGAGCACAACACAAGGAGCAAACAGCTCGTTTCGACTATGGCGTCGCCGCCATCGCGTCCCAGCCAGAGTTTGGAAAATTGACTGGAAAGCGTCATGCATTTCCTGGTGTCCTTTTCCATGTCTTTGACAATGCTGATATCTAAGCTGTCACGAAATCTGCCAACAGGAAGCCCCACCCAATCTCTGTATCAAAATACAACACTTTTTCAAACAGTACAAAAATTTATTGACTTATCGGGTCGCTTCGCCATTTAAATTTCTAAACCTGTGTCCACGCGGACGGGCTGTTGCCACCACCACTCACAGTAAAGTTTGATATGCTCTTTCTTATTTCCTGTCTTTTTCCTGCCATCTTCTTCTTCTTCTTTTTTCCACGTCTTTACATTTCAGTCCAGTTTTTCCACGCCAATTTCTCCGCCATGCTCTCTGTAAACTGGTTCAGATGAGCACGTGTATAAGTTTTCCCTTGTTGTGCTCTTTTTCAGCGTATTACTGTTTACTGCTTGACGGTGATCCGGCTTTAATGAATAAAAATGTTTAAACCAAATCTCTCAACAACACGATAAAGATATACAACTATACCGATGATAATGAAACTAGGCTCACGTTTCCCGGGAACTACTTTGCGGATGTGATCAATTGTTGACGTAGTGTTACGGTTCCAGTTCGGTCGCTTCGCGCGTTTCGCTTGGCGGACAGGTTTTGCCTGCTTTTGAGTTTGTGGAGCAGTTAGTTTTCACCACACGGAACAAGAGAGGAACCTAAAAGGTTGAAGAGGGCGGTAACTCAATCCTGAAGGGACACCTCAATCAAGGATCAGCCACGCAACGCCCACGGCTCATCGAAATTGAATTCCATTTTACATAAAGCACACAAATCAATTGAATTGTCAAGAGAGAGAGAGAGAGAGAGAGAGAGAGAGTGTGTGTGTGTGTGTGTGTGTGTGTGTGTGTGTGTGTGTGTGTGTGTGTGTGTGTGTGTGTGTGTGTGTGTTCAAGGAAGCTTGCGAGAGGGTCGAGTGGGTGTTTTGGAGTTCAAACGTCCTTTTCCACAATCAAAGACGGCCGGGGGCAACGAGAAAAAGGCTAGCACAAATATTTGACTCCAGCCGGGATTCGAACTCACGACCCGAGCATTGGAAGTCCAACCCTCTACCATTCCACTGTCCCGGCTCCCCGGCTTACTAGTGAGGTTTGTTAACATGTAGTCAGGTAGTCATGATGTCCCTCTCCTCTAATCGAAGGTCATGGATCCACTAATAGGAAAAAAAAATCAACACATTAATATCTCTGTGGTGGCTGGACCAATATTTTTGTAATGATAGGACACAACTGACGCTGAATAACGCTCCATGAAGATATATACGCTAGCCCTTCAAGCTGCAGTGCGTGCGTTTCTCAGTGGAAAAATGTCCAACGCTAACACGGCGAGATGAGGTTCGCCTTGCGCCATTAGGGATCCCATTTTGACCAATCAAGCTCAGCTAGTAAACATCATCGTACAGCTTAGGTACGCTGCCATTTTTCTTACATTAGCCTGACGTTTTCCTGTGCTTAGCCACCACGCAAAAGATGTAGCCACCAAAAGTTTGTTCGCTTGGATCCCTAACCCAGGATGTGACTTCCCCGATCAGTCATGGGTTATCCGAACTAGTAGTCAGGTTACTTCAGTTTCAAATCCAGGCATGAGCAGTGTTGAGGTGGCGGCAGCCCAAGGAACAACAGAGTTAAACCACAAACCAACTTGTTTCTCAGTTCGAAAACAAGTTCGAACCCCTGCCTGTTTAGGGTACCAAGAACCTCTTAAACTGTATTCTGTGATATTAATATTCAAACCGTACCGATGTAAATAAGCCATATGTACACCATGGCTCGTTTGACCGTGGGGCAATTCCAGCGTCAAGATGCATTGACCTAGGGTACTTCCAGCCTCAAGCTGTTTCAACCCGGGGCACTTCAAGGCTCAAGCTGAATTGACCCGGGGCACTTCCAGCTTCAAGCCGTTTGGACCCGGGGCGCTTCACGCTGGAGAGTACATCCCGCGTGATGCACGGGCGTGAGAAGTAAAACAGAATGCAGAGCTGACTAAGAAAAAAAATCGATTTCGCTGAATGTGGGTCCCGGTATGAAGTCAAGTATGTTGTTTGAAGTATGTAGGCACTAGATGGGTAACTAATCTCTCTCTCTCTCTCTCTCTCTCTCTCTCTCTCTCTCTCTCTCTCTCCTCGTTTGACAGGGGAGTCGGCGTGGCCGAATGGTAGAGCGTTGGACTTCCAATGCTCGGGCCGTGAGTTCGTATCCCGACTGGGGCCAAATATTTGTGCTGGCTTGTTCATCGTTGCCCCGTCTTTGATATCACCCGTATAAGTGGGAAAGGACGTTAAACCCCCAAAACACCCACCCACCCACCTCGTTTGACATTTCCCCTCTATGCACTCTATTTCACTCATTTTCTTACCACCTTAGCAATAAGTGTCATACTGTCGTAAAAGGAAAAGGCTATTTTCGTTTTATACAAAAGGGAAACACTGCCTTGTGAATACGATATATTTGTGTCTAGCCGGCAAATATGACTTTTTGAATACCCCGTCTGACGTCCGTCTCATAACTTTTCCAGAATCCCCTTGATGACGTGTAGTATCAATGGTTTCTTTCCTGCTGTGACCTACAGTTTTTATCGTCTGAAGTTTACGCTCCCCCCCCCCCCCTCACTCCTCCTTTCCCACCACTCGTCTCCCCCTCCCCTCCCCGCCTCCTCACCCCTCCCCCTTCTATTTCATCGGCTTGGATCGAAGCCGAGAGGTTGGACACCACGGTAGTCCCTTGCCAATGTTGACTTGTTCCTTGCCGGAAGTGAATAGTCTCCCCCTGGGTCGCGGACTCTTGGGTTATGAGGGGTCACTTTGTGTCTGATTAGAGCTATTTACTCGCTATCGATTGGTCATTTTTTTTTTTTTTTTTTTTGGGGGGGGGGGGGCAAACCTTGCATCGTTTGGTTAGTTTTTGTGTCTGGGTCGAACGCGTTTGCGAGGGTATTGTTAGCGAGCGTATACCGTCTCTCGAAATTGTTTTGCACCGTGTATGTAAGAAGGATCCGGCGATAAAAGTGTTTCTCTCTCTCTCTCTCTCTCTCTCTCTCTCTCTCTCTCTCTCTCTCTGTGTGTGTGTGTGTGTGTGTGTGTGTGTGTGTGTGTGTGTGTGTGTGTGTGTGTGTGTGTGTGTGTGTGTGTGTGTGTGTGTTTTAGCCTTGGGCTAATATTGATGCACTCTCTTATCTTGAGACAGGCATTTGATATCTTCCGTTCCGCAACTGTGAAAGCATGAATGCGGGTATCGAGACCTCTTTGATTTCTACAAGAAATTGGTGTTAGAGTGATTCAATTCAGTCTTGATTTTTCTGCTTGGTAAAAATACTTCATCAGGTATCACAACAATCCTTTTAGCCACGACCGATTGCTTTCGTGGCAAACAACTGAACGTTTAATCTCAGATTATTGCGAAACCAAAGTCTGTGCCCGCAGAAAATCCGTTCTCACATGCATTTGCGTTACAGATTTAATAATCATCAGCATGTTCACTGCAGACTTCAAAGGCTGAGTAACACGATGCTCTGTGTTTTTCTCCGGCTATTGATTAGGACACACAGAATTTGTCCACAGAATTTGTCCCTCTATAGAATCTTCTACGCTGTTTCGCACGATCAGAGCCAGAACTGTTGACGGTAGAATAAACTGTAGATGGCTATGTTTTTGAGGATTCATCGTCGGCGATGTAGGTCCATTGTGAGACTCATGTAGTATACCACGAAACAAAAAAAAATGTTTTTGATATAAAGGGGCACCTGGCAGGATGAGGAACGCCCACCGGGTCAAAACATATTTTGCACAGATGCTGCCACTATTGAGCCAGTGGTTCTCCCGAAGTGTATTTTAGCCCGAAGTATATTTTAGCCCGAAGTGTATTTTAGCCCGAAGTGTATTTTGGCCCGAAGTGTATTTTAGCCCGAAGTGTATTTTAGAGCTTTGTAAACTTGTACCGTCGCCAGCGACCACGTGCGAGTTGCACAGAAACGGCCGTTTGGCCGTAGCTATTGTCTGTTTCATACAAACGCGTTACTTCACTTGTAAGTGAAGTGGGTGAAAGGCGCATGGTTTGGCTCAATTTTTTTTTAAATCTCACATCTTAGCAACGACAGCCCCAAACTGGTTCATATTTTGCACACATCTAAATGGTGTCATGTTGTTGTCACCGTTAGAAACCTAGGTCGAGGGTGGATGGGTGTTTCGGAGTTTAACGTCCTTTTCCACCACGTAAGGGTGATATCAAGGACGGGGCAACGAGAAAAAGGCCAGCACAATAGTTGGCCCCAGGCGGGATTCGAACTCACGACCCGAGCATTGAAAGCCCAACGCGCTACCATTCGGCCATCCCGGCTGCCCGAAACCTAGGTAGGTCTGTGAGCCTGAAAGACCTGCAAAATGTAGCTTTAACAGTAAAACACTCTACTGCAATGCGTGAGTATTGTCACGTACACAAAACAAACATCGTTCCTCCGGGACTTTGATGATTGGAAACCGATCTTCATCTTTAAGGGCATGAATAATTCTATATGATCTGCAGAAAATCAAACATCCTGTTTCACGCTAAAAATATAGTCTTCACTTCCTGATTCTCCTATTGCTGGGCTGGACGTGCCTGTAACTGTGAAACCGTTTAACGATTGCACGCTGAAATGACAAAAAGGAAAAGAAAAAAAAAAAGAATAATGATTTGGCAAGCAGAGGAAAACATTGTCTAGTAGTGCGCTTCATGCTCCGCTCCCTAGTAGCATAGAAACATTTTTTTGCAACTATTGATTTATAAGCAGCTTTGTGATTAATAATTGAACCGTGTTTTTTCTTGAAACGTGCGTAAGAAAGAGATTTACAGGGATGTAGATTAGAGATAAGACATGTCCCCCTTTTTCTTGCAAAAGAAAAACGTGAAAAGTGCCATGCTGTTACATTACAGGCAAAGATTAGCATGGTTTGATGATGTGGTGACACACTGGGATGGAGTTCAGTAGCCCAAAGATAGTGTTTTTCTTCGTGTGAACTTGCCAGTCTCAACATTTTGATCACGAATGTACATGTCAGTGTAGACTTTGTGCATGCTGGTTAACTGTTATCCATCCCGCGGCCCCTCCCTTTTGAAATGGGGCTTTTAATCTGCAAACCTGATATTGTCCGTGCGTGTGTACACAAAGGCGAGACAGCTGGGCCCGCATGTAAAAGTCGGGGTTAGGGAGTTTAGCCCCGGGTTAGAGTCTAACTTCGAACTAAACTAGCTCTAGGGTTAAATTTTCTGTTTTTTTTTTTTTTTTTTTTTTTAAATTTTAAATCAGGAAACGGGTCCAGCATGGTGCCTATGCCGTTATAGAAGGATTTTGTCTTTCTTTCTTCGCTTCCTTTTTGATTTTCTTTTCTTTTGGAGTTGGGTTTTGTTGTTGTTGTTTTTTGTTTGTTTGTTTTTTGTCCTAGTCTGGGTTAGGCCCGTAGCCGTGGGTTAAATTAACCTCGAGTTTTACATACGGGCCCTGGAAACGTAACCGAATCTGTACGTGAACTTACCGGGGATTCGAACCAGAAAGATCAAAATCCGAAGACGGATGCCTTAACCACCACATCGAATTCCCTGTGTTCTCACAGACAGGACCTTGGGCTGTCAATGCTCGGGTCGTGAGTTCCAATCCCGGCTCGGGCCAAATATTTGTGCTGGCCTTTTTCTCGTTGCCCCGTCTTTGATATCACCCATACGTGGTGGAAAAGGACGTTGAACACCCCCCCCCCACCCCCACCCCTGTCGCAGACAGTTTTTTTGTACTGTCACTGTTAGGGACGATGCTATGACATAACAGCATTCAATCCAGAAGCCAGTCGGTTATACGACGCCAGTGACATAGTGGAATGGGGAAGGTATAGCCATACCCTTTACCCAGTCTCGTAGACACTGTTCTTAAAGACACGATTCTGGTACTGTTCCAGATGGTCGAGCGCCGTGATGACAAAGCGGCATAATTATGGCATTCACTAGTCAGTCCCAAGTCAACGTTCTCACGCACATTGTTCTTGTGCTGTACCAGAGACATACATATGTCTCTGACTGTACTTACATAGTGGCATATGGCATCCAATAGCCAGACCAAAGTCGCTGCTCTTTTCCCGTTACAGATGATAGGTAAACGTGTTTTTTTTCATAGGAGACGTGCTGCTGGCATCGTTATTGTTATAGTGGGTAACATGTAGTACTTACCCTAAGACAATAATTATGTGTTCACTTGTGTGTGTGTGTGTGTGTGTGTGTGTGTGTGTGTGTGTGTGTGTGTGTGTGTGTGTGTGTGTGTGTTTTTGTTTTGTTTTGGGGGGATGTGGGGGTGGGAGGTGGTGGTGTTGTTGGTGGTTTCTTGGTTTGTTTGTTTTTCGTTGTTGTTTTTTGTGTTTTTCTTTTGCACTTTTGGATGGTTAGGCGACGTGGTGACGCAGCGGCACTGTTCTTGTTCCAGATGGTTGGGAGACGCGACATCATGGTTGCGTAGTAGTAGTAGTAGTAGTAGTAGTAGTAGTAGTAGTAGTAGTAGTAGTAGTAGTAGTAGTGGTAGTAGTAGGAGGAGGAGGAGGAGCAGCAGCAGCAGCAGCAGTAAGAGGAGGAGGAGTAGCAGCAGCAGCAGCAGTAGTGGTAGTAGTAGTAGTAGTAGTAGTAGTAGCAGTGTGTGGCTTTCAGTAGCTAATCCCAAGAAAATGTTCTCACAGACACTGTTCTTGTTCCAGATGGTTGGGCGACGTGATGACATAGTGGCATGGCATCCAGTAGCCAGTCCCAGGACAAACTGACGGGGCGGCGAGGGGCAGAGGAAGAGCTGGAAGTTCTCGAGAATGGCGGACTCTCCCCACAGCCCTCGGTGCGGACGGATGATGATGCATGCTCGGAGATCATACGGATCGAGCAGCAGGATGCAGCTGAGGAGAAATACGAGAACTCCACCATGGGACGCATCGTCCGCACCCTGCAGGTCAGATACGCAGTATGTAACGTTTTGTTATGTAATTTACGATGCGGTGCACCCTCACAGCTTCGTGTATCTGCCCAGTTTCTCTCCAAGCTCACCCCGTTTTCCCCTGCGACAAAATTAAAATTTTGAAATAAATGTTGCCATCTCTCGTCCTTCATAAAGAAATTATTTGCACGAGTTCATTATTGAAGGGGGTGGTGCTACCAATTTTATGCTCACAGATCGTTCTGAGCTGTTTTCGTGGTCCCTATCATCACACCACTCAGACGCCTAGACAGTGTCAGCGTCTGTAATGCTGGCACTGAGCCAACAGCGGCGTGCTCGATGACTTTCTAGTGTTTACGTCGACGCCTGCGTTGACAGAGAGGGACTTCTCGTTGACCCCACTGAGCGTTCCAGTAGTGTAACAAACCCAGTCGTGGAATTTGAATGTTCGACCGCTCGTGCAAAGTGTAAACAGCGTTGTGTCGTTTTAAGAGCTGTACTAATCACCAAGACCAAGTATTTCGAGCGTACACGCACACTCACGGTCGAAACTGTTCCAAAACATAAGCTGGCCTAGCAAAAATGGAATCAAAGTGTTCAGGCCAAACCTACCCAGGCTGCGGTGGATGGGCGTTTGGGAGTTTAACGTCCTTTTCCACCACATAACATAAGGATGATATCAAAGACGGGGCAACGAGGAAAAGGCCAGCACAAATATTTGGCCCCGGCCGGCATTCGAACTCACGACCCGAGCATTGACAGTCCAACGCTCTACCACCAAACCTACCCAACTACTCACCAGTGACAGGCAGGGGCCAGAGGAAGTAAATAACGAGTAATGTCCTCCGCGGAAGCACCTAGGGTTATGATTTTGTTTGTGTTTACTCACTATGAAATTCTAAGCCCCAACAGCACCTGCAACGTATTGGATTTCATGCCAAAATTGTATAACTGACTTGGACACTTTGAGTCACTTTGCTGTGTACTCTAATGACCGCTAATGTAGGTGCCAGATCAAATTCGGCAAGTGACACCCACACAGACTAATAACTGTCCGAAATGGAACCAGGGTTCATATTTGTGACGGCCAGACAGTGACACTCGCAAGTTTGACAGGAGGAAGGGTGTCTATGTCGCCTACTCTATGCACTGCTTGCTTTAGGACAGACATGATCCTCTTCCAAACTCCGTCATGCCAAACTCTCCTAGGGCTTAAAATGTTTGCAGAAATCTCCAGCAGATACACGGGCTTAATGCCCCATCTTTATGCCACCTTTATATCAGTCTCCTTGCATGACACGGCGTGCGCAAATGTCAGTAGAATTCCTTTTACATTTTGGGCAAACACTCGCCACCAAAGCTGCAGGAAACGGGCGGTCCGCCATTACGGTGTCACGTGACCGCTGCATTTACACTGTCGCGGCGTCAATGGCGTGATAAGGTAGCAGCAGTGAAACCTCTCTCCTCTTTAGTTTGTTACTGTGCCCCCCCCCCCCCCCCACACACACACACACACACATCACCCCTCAGACACAGACACAGACACAGACAGACACACAGACACACACACACACACACACGTTGGACTTATATTTTTGAAACCCCTGATTTTCAGTCAGATTTAACCTTATGCTTTATGGTCCAACTCTTCATCGGCTCGCGTGGGGTGTGTGTGTGGGGGGGGGGGGGGGGGGAGTATCCACGGAGGACTCAGAAGCTCAGACTTCTTTTTTCCTTCAGGATGAGAATGAGGGTGATGATATGCTGCTATGGAGGGTCATGAGAGAGAAGTTTATTAGTATGTTACGGTTCTTTGTGTCAATTTCTTGTCTTTTTTTAACCATCGTCGAACTTTTCTTTTTCTACTTCGAAGCTGTCTCCGTACTTTGTGATCTTTTGTGAACCCATCCTTGAGCACGAGTATCTTCACTACTGGTGTCCATGTTATTTGAACCTTGCCCTTTCGCGGTATTACATTTTGTCCTGCGTTTACTTCTGAGACTCCTCCAGTATTCGCATTACCCCGCGCTAATGTGTCGTGGCCACTCGTGGGCCGTGACTGGTTACACCTACTGCACCTTACAGTGTCGTTGGGGGGCTCGCTGAAATGTCATAGGCTGTACACTAATGCGTCACTGGGCCGTCACTGGAGACCGTTTTTTTTTTTTTTTTTTTTTTTTTTGGGGGGGGGGGTACCCTTTACGGCATATAAACTTAAACTATGCTATCCTTAAATAAACCTTAGAATAACAATGGATTCCGCGGCGTCAGGCCTGGTTTCAGCTGGTGGCAGAGAAATTTGAAGAAAGACACTCAAGATGACATGTCAGGATGAATTTGAAAATTAATAATACAGGAAAAAATAATCACAGTGGCAATAACAATAATAAGCGGTACATCATGTGTGGCTAGTGCTTCGTCGTTAGTAAACACCACGCTCCGCATGTAGAAGTCGAGGTTAAGGATTTTAGCCCCGGGTTAGAGTCTAACCTCGAACTAAACTAGCTCTAGGGTTAAATTTTTTTTATTGTTTTTTGTTTAAAATCAGGAAGCAGGTCCATTCCAGCAAGATGCCTCAGCCGTTATAGAAGGATTTCTTTCTTCCTTTCATCGCCTCCTTTTTTATATGTAATTATTTTTGTTTTGTTTTGTTTTGTTTCTTTTGTCCTAGTGTGGGCTAGGCTCGTAGCCTTGGGTTAAATTAACTTCGACTTTTACATTCGGGCCCCGCTGTTTGAAGGTGAAGGAATATTATGCTCCAGTGAGCGACAGGAGTTGATTATTTGAGGCTTTAGCGCTGCGCAAATAACAGAGACTATTTCGCGGCTACGGGGCGCCAGGGGAAGAAAATTCAGTTGTCCATTTTCCGTGGACATGCACTTGTGGTATTTGTAATTTTATTGCGCTACAGACAAACGTGTTTAACGGTGTTTGAGTACATTGAAAGTTTCTGCATGCGCAGAAAACTATCGAGGCTATACGCACTCCGTTGTAGGCCTTACACTTCGAATATGTCAGTGTGATAGTTGGTCGGCTGGCTGGTTGGTTGGTTGGTTGGTTGGTTGACAATTTTGCGTCACATAATTGGGTCCCCCCCCCCCCCTCTTTTTGGCATTTTTATACAAGACATATTTACATACAATACACAGACAAATGGCACACATAGACACTGACGGTCATACTATATTCATACGTTACATTTATAGACAATTACACACACACACACACACACACACACACACACACACACACACACACACACACACACACACACACACACACACTGTGAGAAAACCACGTAACTGTTATATGAAAGACTGGGCAACGAGGAAAAACTAGAGCAAATGTTTGACTTCCAGCTAGGAATCGAACTCATGACCTGGCAATGACTCATAGACAGCCCAGCGCTCTACCAGTCGACTAGCCCGGCTCCCCATGTGTGATAGCGCCTGCTGAATGAATAATAATAATAATAATAATAATAATACAGCCGCTGCATCCCAGATATTTGGCTCAAAGCGCCGCGAGCTAAACCCAACACGCACGCTCACGTGAATCACGCGCATTCTCTCACACACTGGACATGAACACATTACAATCACGTGGTGGGAAGGGCCAGCACATCTATTTAAGTTTCGGAATTTTAGAATTGCATTTGTTTTTGTTTTTTTTAATTTTGTGGGCTGAACATTTTCAAAGCAGAGGGGGAGGAAGCCGGATTTCCCGGAAAGAACCCCCCGACGATCGGCCCGAATGAACGGTGCCACATACGAGAAGGAAAAATTCTTTGCCCCGAGTGGGACTCGAACCTGACCTCTCCCATTGGTGACTAAGTCTTAACCACTAGACCTGCACCGGTCGCCCTGCATAACCATCGCGCATAAAGAAACCAGGAAAGTAATAGAGAAATTCATGGAAGCCGGATCGCAAGGACTGACACTGGAGTAAATCAGATCTATACTGATGGCTTATTGTCCGCAACGCCGATTGGCTGGCAGCCCTGGGCCGCGGTGTGGCCGGGGTTTGTTTTGTCTGCGCGTGGCACTTCCTGTTGATTCAGACAGACAGACTGACTGATGCCTGACCGCTAGATGTGTGTTCCATTGCCCAGTCGCCGGGTCTGAACAATGGGCACATCAACCACTCTGTCGTAACGGGCACAATGGGCACATTTTCCATTAGCTAGCCCTTAAATCCAGCGCGTGACCGGGGTTCACAGATGAGACTGGACGGCGGTAAAAAAAAATAAAAAATTAGAAGACTTGTAAGTAGGGACTGTGTGCGGAGGAAGAACAGTGAGACTGGAGGATGGGGGAGGGAAGGGGGAGGGACGGGGAGGGGGGCTGGGCAGGGAGTGGAAGGTGGTGGGGAAGGAGGGGGGGGCGTAGGCTTGACTTGATCTTCTGGCGTTCTCGTCACAAGGGATGGCGCGACGTGGGTGCGTGGGTCTTTCAGTGTTAGTTTAACACTTTCCGGACGAACGGCCGCATAATTATGAGGCCCCGCAGAACACATCGGTTTCAGACAAACATCCGCATATACGCAGATCGTGATTTTTTTCGTACACCATGATTAACAAATAACAACAAAGATATTTAAGTTTGAAAGTTGAAATTTCAGCAATAGCTGCATAACTGTGTTAGTCAACTACCCTGAAAATTCCAAATCTGTATCTTGTTTTGGTTTTGGTTTTAATGTTTTTTCTTCTGAACCTCACAAATCGGCCCGTCTACAGGGAATGGATGAGGAAAAGTCGGCCCGCCTTGAATGAGTTAACATCCTTTTCTACCACGTACGGGTCATCTCAAAGACGGGACAACGAGGGCAAAGCCAGCAGAAATATTTTGCTCTTAACCGGGATACGAACTCAAGACCCGAGACTCGAAGGTCCAAAAATGACCGGGGACATTTGATAAAATAACAAAAAGGCGTGGATGTTAGAAGTGTTAATTAAAATACGTTGAAAGCGAGATGTATGGGATACATGATGGTGTTAATATGTGTGTCATGTAAAATACATGTATACGCAAGGTTCGTTGAGAAGTACGGAAAGAGTGGTAGAACATGTTCTGTGATGAAGGGGGTGCAGGGGGTGGAAGACAGGGTAGGGGAAGGGTATTGAGATATGTGTTCCATGGTGAAGGGGGGGGGGTCTAGGAAAGGGTGATGGGATTTGCTCTGTGGTGAAGGTGGGAGATGGATGTGAGCACGTTGGGTATTTTCTATGTTGAAGGGGGAGGGGGGGGAGGAGGGAGAGGAGAACGGAATATGTTCTGTTCTGAAAGTGGATCAATCACTTTATAGACTGAGCTGCTCGAAGTTCCAGCCAGACTGCGGTGAAGGCACGAACAGCGGTAGACAGGTTGTCTGGGGCATTTGTGACGATCCTTTAGACCAATAGGCACATCGGAATCCCTTCTATCTGCCTGTCCATACCTCCGCTGCCCCTCCCCTCCCCCCCCTTCCCCAACACACACACACCGGGTACCAACTACGCATACACTAACACGGTATCCCTCCTCCCTACCCCCACCCATACTCACGCTCTCTGGCTGCCGTAGCTGTAGTCTGTGTCTGACCAGTCATAGACCCCCCCCCCCCCCCCCCACACACACACACACACACTCACAGACTTGCCCTACCTTCCCATTTCACAGACGTGTAGACAAATAGCATTTCAACCCCACTTCCCACCCACCCCCACCCCACCCCCTCCAAAACAACAACAACAACAACAAACAAGGAAACAAAAGATCCGCTGTGCCTTCGCAGACTTTGCCACCGTGGCATAGCTAACACCTGGTACTGCATTTCGTGTTCCACACAACGCGCTGCTTACAGGCGTGAACAAGATCATTAAACTGTGAGCCCTGTTTTTATCCATTTGTTCTTCGCTTTGAAGGCTCGTCTAATGAGAGCTTTTGGCGAGGCCTCTCCATCGACCGTTTAGTCAGGAAACATCATTAGTATCTAGAAGATTCCAGGCGCGAAGTAATCAGCAACGCGCACAGTCTATAACTGCTTACGGCAGAACGTATAATTCCACCTCCACCCCCCACCCCCACCATCAACTTTGCACTCAAGCGCCCTACCTATGTAATCAAGGAATATTGTCTAACTGATCATGATAGTTACTACCCCCCCCCCCTCTTCTTTCCATCACCCAAGCCCTCGCCCCTACCAATCTCCCCCCCCCCCTCCTCCCCATCTGGGTGCGCTAAGTAATCAACGCATGCACGTAGTCCTTACTGATCACGACAATTCAGCCTCCCTCCACACTTCTTCACCCCCCACCCCCACCCCCACCTGTCCCTCCCCTTCCGGCTTTCACCATCCACCCGCCTCACACGCTCATCCCTCCCCTCACAGCACCCACCCGTTTACTACCAAACGTCGTAACTGCCAGGTCTCAGACTGTCCTCTGCCTGTACAAAATGGATCTGGTTTGTGTAACTGGTGCATCGTAGTCAAATATACAGCAGCTGAGAAGCGTCGCAGTCTGGCTGGACTGAATCAGCTGGTTAGGGGAGCTGTCCCTTCCCCGACATGACCCGCCCATCTCCAATCACTCCTGTAGCGTGGACGTTAAACCCAAGTAACCAAACCAAACCACCTACCATTCCCCCCCCCCCTCCCCCAACATTCTCTCCCTGTAACGTCACCGTCATTCTTACCCTCCATCCTGCAGATCGATACGACGACTGAGCTCCTCTATCACACGTACCAGATGGCTCTATTATGTTGCCATGGTAACCGTAAATACGCAACAATAGCCGTTAGCCGGGAGGAGAAGGAAAACATGTCGTTGCTGGCCAGGCCAGGTAGACCTCGTCACGCTCCGATGGCCGCGATTTTCAAATGAGTTCCGCGTGAATGGCGAATTGTCTGTTCCTGGTAATGGGCTGATAGAGTGATCTGCTCGATGTTGGCGGCGAGAGTTATCGACAAATATCTCCATGCGGTGATTGAAAGTCGTTTGTTTAGCGATCACTGCTTTAATGTTGTTGGCTTTTGTTTGTTTGTTTGTTTGTTTGTTTGTTTGTTTGTTTGTTTGTTACTTTTGTAGTTGTTGTTTTGTCGAGGCTTTCATGACAGAGTGAGATGTACAAAAACCAAGAAAGCAAAGAAACGGGCAAATCATCATCATCATCATCATCATCCTTCGATCATCCTTGTTTTGTTTAAATTCATACGACTAAATATACAAACACAGAGACGCGTGGCAGAGAGACAAACAAACATTTCTAACAAATTTCAAATATGGGCTGAACGCCGACAAATGAGAAATAAGGTTTGTACGCGTGCAAATTTGAAAATAGTAGCATTACTTATAACCGTTTCAGCAAAATCGGGCTGACAAACTCAGTGCTGAAACTAGAGGTTCACTTGCTCTTTCAATCGCTTCTCCTTGTGAACGCATATTCCCCAATCTTGATAATACAATATGGTGTACTTAAGGGACGCCCTCTCTCTCGCGGGAGCTCAGGGCGCCTTACAGTGAACACACACTCACTCACCCAGAAACACACACAACATGCCTCCACACATACATTTAACTACAAACACATAAGCATCACACACGCGCGCGCACACACACACACACACACACACACACACACACAAGAAATGATGTGGCAACAGTTACTGGCTGAGGGCTGTGAACAGGTGGGTTTTCAGATTTGTTTTGAAGGATGGTTTTGTGTCTGCATATCTGATTAATGCTGTGAGATCATTCCAACATGTCGGACCCTGGTATGCATAACTACGCTGACCAATGGTCTTCGTTTTGACATGAGGGATACGGAGATTCCGAGTGTCAGCAGGATTTTGAGCATGTATGTCAGTGTCTCCCTTCTCTGTGAAAACTGGGCTTGGTAGTGTTCTCGTGTCTCAGTTTTAGTGAAGAACTGCCCAGCTGCGCAATAATAGTCAAGTCAAGTCAAGTTTAAATAGAAAAGGAAACGGTAATGACCGCGTGTGTCAGTACGTCCGCAGAGTTACCTTTTGTTTGTTGAAGTTATGTTCCATTTGTTTGTGTCCTGAGGAAGGCGAAAGCCGAAACGTTGACCCGTGCCGTCCTTTGTAAAAGTTAAGCGGTTTCTGTCCCTTTTAGTCGCATATTTGCAAGTCAAGTGTACTGAATGGCCAAAGGCCTACATCAAGGGTGCTGAGAATAACCTGCAAAATAAAGCTGGAAACGGCCATAACATGACACGGACTCGATCACAGAACACAGCGCCAAGATTAAACTAACTAAATGGAGTCTCCCTCATACGGAGGGCATGAAGTACAAATAGAGCCAGATTTCTCAAAGTCATAGAATTCCTGCTAGACATTAACAGTGCTACTTTAAATGCTGTAGGGCTGTTCCAATACTTTCTTGGAATATAACGTGACCGTTATTCACTTTTAAAAGGACATACCAGAAGATAGTGTAATAACATGTATCACGATTTGTGATCATCGCGCGGCGTAAACGACAAGCTCGAGTGCCTGTGTTAAGGGAAGTTACGAACAAAGAAGTGTGATTACCCTCTGCATCGCCAGATGTGTGTTCCATTACTTAATTGCCAGCCACCAGACCTGAACAATGGGCACATCAACAGTTTTGTTGTACCGGGCACAATGGGCATTTTTATCACAGGCTATTCAACAGTGAGCTAAGTAGTATACGTGTGACTGTGTGGTCATGGGCAATAGCGTGCAACGCGTGACAAGTTACGGATAATGAAGTTTGTTTACTCTCTGCCTCTGTCTCTGTGCCTCTCTCTCTCTCTCTCTCTCTTAGATTTTCTTTCCGGCTTTCCTCATGTTTTCATAGTTTAGCAGCGGCAAGTTCGAACATGGTGTTTCTGCCAAAACTTATACACCTTTGGGAACATAGAGATTATTCTCTCTCTCTCTCTCTCTCTCTCTCTTCAACGGCATGGTTGAAAATTGGTCTGACGACCAACACGTTTTTTTACCGTTGTAACATATAGATTCTCTCTCTCTCTCTCTCTCTCTCTCTCTCTCTCTCTCTCTCTCTCAGCCACCCCCTCCCCTCTCCTCCCGCTTCCAAGCACCCAGCCTCTCCAGCCTCTATAATTTTAAAATCAACGAAAGCTGAGAACTCTCAGACGGCATCACTTCAACGATTTTTTGCTCTAATTGCCGGGCAAACGTCTTCGTCTCGCTTGTTCGATTATCTGGTCAAGGAGGAGGGGTGGGGGGTGGGGAGGGTGTTGTTGTAGCGAGGTAAACTTTGTCTTCGTCATCCTTCGCTAGAGATACGGAGAGCAATTGATGTGAGGGTTGTAGGCTGTACACTCAGGTGCCGATCAATGTTTTGAGGATGTTTGACAAAGAGTGGCTCGGTACTCGTGCCCGGAAGGCGGGCGATATGTGCGTGTATTTCATTGTCGGATTACTGTAGGCTCATTGACACGAGGCTACTAAAACGAAACTGCAGTGTGATCAGCAGAAACGGGAAGAAGTTTTATTTGCAGTATAAACCGCCATGATAATGTCCTTCTCCTCCCCCCTCCCCCCCCCCCACACACACACAAAATAAATTTTTAAAGTATCAATAAAATAAAATCAAATGAAAAGTAAAAATAAAATTATAAATGAAAATAATGATAATAAATGAAATAAGATTAAAAACACCAACAACAGCAGCAACAACAAACAAACAAAGAAACAAAAACAAACAAAGAAACAAACAACACACACACACACACACACACACACACACACCCCTCACTCCTTTTCCGTTCTCAAGACCAAACACGCAAAGTCAAAAATCTCATGTAGCTGAACGCCCCCTCTTAACCCTGGAGTGTATGCATGGGGACAGCTGATAAAAACATGTATCATGTAAAACATGTATGTGTTAATTTTCTTAAGAGAGAGAGAGAGAGAGAGAGAGAGAGAGAGAGAGAGAGAGAGAGAGTATTATTATATACACGTGCACACATTATATATGATCTGATACAAATTTCATGTTAAATAAACATATTTGTAAAAAAAAAAAAAATTACATTTGTTTTCTGATTCAATTTTTATCATAAGACACAGAAGGCAATAGACTAGCTAGAAGATCTTAGCTAAAAGTACAACTCCTGCAAGGGCTCGACTACGAACGCAAACTGTTGATTTCTCTAAATATTGTTGACACGGACGAGGTGGATAAATACATGGGTTAAAATGAGTTGAAGACGTTGCTTGGCTGGAAGGAATGTGTGTAGTAGGCGTTAGTGTTTGTGTGTGTGTGTGTGCGTGTGTGTGTGGGGTGTGTGGGTGGGGGGGGGGGGGGGGCTGGTAGAACAAGGCGTTGCGTACATATGTTCGTTAGAGCTCGACAGGAAACATCAGCTGCCGGCAGGATTTACCTGACGTCACATTTGACGTCTATCTCAGAAGGGGTCTTCGCAGAACCATCTCAGTGACGGCCACCAAAGTCAGTATTCATGTGTTTTCTCGTCAAAGTCTCCTGAGCCACTGCGAAACAAAACGGTTGACAAATAGTTTGACTTTCGTAGCGACACCGTGTGACTTGACCACTCCGAGAAGGAGACATTTTGGATTCTACTCCTTTTGTCAGTTTCTTTTGCACCGCGGACTTATAGAAACAGACCTCGTGGTGGCGTTTCTAGTGTTCTAGGAATTGAAAGGAAAAGGTGGCTTGCAGCTGTGGTGCAGGTCTCCAAGTACCAAAGCTGCTGAAGCTGGTCAACTGAAGGAGAGTGTTTCGCAAAGGATTCGATCTCCACTGATGTGTGTGCTGTAGAGTGAACGAAGACATCCCAGAAATCACTACATCACATCGACGATTGCGTGAAAACCCGATGATGATGATAATGATGATGATGATGATGATGATGATGATGATGATCGGCCATTTTTAGGGCGCAGCAAAAACTTCCATGCTAACTGCGTGCTTACGCGCCTTTGGGGAGGGGAGACAATAAAGACAAAAGAAGAAGAAGAAGAAGGGGGGAAAAAAACCGAGGGAGCAGCCTTCCTACGTCTGGCATTTTTTGGTTGATTTTGCTGAGTAAGACGCTCTGAGTGATTTTGCGAATAGACTGTACAACGGATGCATGAATGTGTACATGCAGCTTTCCCTCTCTGTTCTGGTTCTTCTTAGTGCTTGTGCCTATACTTCTGTGAAGAGTTTCAACGGCAAAGGACAATTGTATGCGGGCCAATACAAGAGACGAGAACAAGAAATACTTTCAAGTACGTGACTAGTTCATGGACAAAACGCTAGAGATAGCAAAGACTATGTAGGAGTACCATAACCTCTGGAGATAGTCCCAACGTAGTATCTTTGCCTCGTGTCCTTTCGTGTATCTGGAAAAGTGGCAGCGAAAATCCTTCTAAAATCACAGCTTCAAAAAACAGATTTTGTCTCCAGAAGAAAAAAAAGCCAGGGATATGGTAAGAAGCGTCACTGTGCAAAAGTGACAAATAAAACTTCACTACACAGATTTTTGCATCTGTTACAAAGCTGAGTCGAATAAAACTTTACTACACAGATTTTTGCATCTGTTACAAAGCTGAGTGGAACAGTTTCGACAAGAAGAAAAACGAATCGCAAAGATACGTGTTTGGCCACAGTCATGACGCAGACGGCAGCTCGCACGGACACTGCAGATGACCAGTCGTTCCCCTGCAAGATTTCTGTGGCTACGCTCGTGGCAACGTCTGAGTCATTGTCACTGTCCCCACTAGAAGGACCCAGCATCACTCCGGACGTAC
>JACVVK020000118.1:767500-785000 GCA_018292915.2 Batillaria attramentaria | reverse complement strand
GGCATTGTGAGTCTCTGGGATTTGTCTTCCTGGGCAGACTCGATGAGGGTCCTCACAACAGCAATTGACGTGATGTTTACGTTATTCAACATCGCGCGACTGACGGGACTGTTTTTCTGCTTGGACAATTTGCGCAAAAGTAATCCCTGTCGTATCATGTTCAAATTTGTGTGTGTTGGTATTGCCTCATTTGTTGTTGTTTTTATTGTTGTTGTTGTTGTTGCTGTTGTCCCTACATGGTCCAACCCTTGTCGTGGGGTAGTGGCTTGTGTACCTCAATGACCCAGAGAGCTTCGCCAGCGGGAGCACGTGCTCCTGGCAGGGTCACCCAAGCTGGACAGGTCGAAGGGTAGAGGTCAGACGAATGTGGACCACCTCTCCAAGAGGCTAAACGGGTTTGCGTAGGGTTAACAGCCCTACCTGTAAAAAACATAAAAGTTACAGAAGCATCGACAGCAACAAACCAAAACATTCACCTGGGCGAGGAAGGGTCTCCATCCCGGAGACCTATGACGCATTGCAGTGAAAGCCGAAAGGAAGCTGCAAGGCCGACCCCCCTTCTAACACCCAGGACAACGACGAGAGTAGCCACATGGAACATCAGGACAATGTATGAAGTAGGAAGGACCATACAGGTAGCAAGAGAGATGAAGAACTACAGGATAGGAGTACTGGGACTGAGTGAGACAAGGTGGCTACAGACAGGACAGCTGAGATTTTCATCGGGAGAGCAATTGCTGTACTCGGGACACACAGAGGATGGAGCCCCCCACACTGAGGGCGTGGCCCTGATGCTGGCACCGGAGGCACAGCGGGCACTCATCGGCTGGGAACCTGTCAACTCCCGCATCATCACAGCCAAATTCATCACCAAGAAGAAAGACATCAAGCTAAACATCATCCAGTGCTACGCTCCCACCAATGATGCGGAAGAGGAGAAAAAAGATGATTTCTACCAACAACTGCAGACAGTGATAGATAGAGGAGGAGCCAAGGACATGACCATACTGATGGGAGACTTCAACGCCAAGATTGGATCAGACAACACAGGCTATGAGAACACCATGGGAACACACGGACTGGGACAGATGAACGAAAATGGAGAGCGCTTTGCAGACTTTTGTGCCCTGAACCAGCTAGTGATAGGAGGCAGCATCTTCCCACACAAGCGCATCCACAAGGCCACATGGAGATCACCGGACCATGTCACGGAGAACCAGATTGATCACATCTGCATCAGCCGGAAGTTCAGGAGATCGTGGCGAGATGTGCGCGTGATGAGGGGTGCCGATGTATCATCAGACCACCACCTTCTTGCAACAACATTGAGACTTCGGCTTAAGAGACACACCAACGCCAACAACACACGGACCAGGTACAACGTTGGCCTACTCAGGAACACAGAGACACAAGCAGCATTCCGGATCAGCCTTTCCAACAGGTTCCAGCCACTGCAAGACCTGATAGAAGACAGTGGAATGGATATCGAGACACAGTGGGAACACAGCAAGAAACTCTGGCACGACACATGCGAAGAGGTCCTTGGCAAGAGAAAGACCCAACACAAGGAATGGATCTCTGCTGATACCATCCAGAAGCTGGAAGTTAGGAAAAAGAAGAAAACTGCACTGAACACGAGCCGAACAAGAAGAGCTAAGGCAAAGGCACAGGAAGAATACACAGCAGCTGACAGAGAAGTGAAGAGGAGCACCAGAAAGGACAAGAGGGACTACATCGACAACCTGGCCAATCACGCAGAGGAAGCAGCCGGACAAGGGAACCTAAAAGACCTGTACCAGGTGACCAAGAAGCTCGCGGGCAAATTTCGGCAGACAGACAAACCAGTGAAGGACAAGAACGGGCACCCACTGACAACAACTGAGGAACAGCTGAAGCGATGGGCAGAACACTTCAGGGAACTGTTAAATCGCCCCATCCCTGAAACACCTCCAGACATCCCGCCAGCTGAGACAGAACTACCCATCAACTGCGACAAGCCCTCTAAGGCGGAGATCAGGAAAGCCATCATGACACTGAGAAATGGGAAAGCTGCAGGGCCGGACGAGATACCAGCAGAAGCCATCAAAGCAGACACAGGGTGGGTGGGTGTTTGGGAGTTTAACGTCCTTTTCCACCACGTACCAAAGCAGACACAGAGACAGCCGTCAACATGCTGCACAGCCTATTCAGCAAGATCTGGGAGAAGGAAGAGGTGCCAGCCCAGTGGAAAGAAGGGATCGTCATCAAGCTGCCAAAGAAAGGGGACCTCAGGGACTGCAGCAACTACCGAGGGATCATGCTCCTGTCAGTGCCAGGCAAGGTTCTCAACAGAATTCTACTGGAGAGGATGAGGGAGGCAGTTGACCCTATGCTCCGAGACCAGCAGGCGGGCTTTCGCAGGAACAGGTCCTGCGCTGACCAGATCGCCAGCCTACGCATCATTGTTGAGCAGTCACTGGAGTGGAACTCCCCCCTCTACATCAACTTCATAGACTATGAGAAGGCCTTCGACAGTGTAGACAGAGAGGCGCTGTGGAAGCTGCTAAGGCACTATGGAGTTCCCGGGAAGATCATCTCCCTGATCCAGTGCACCTACAAAGACATGAGCTGCAGGATTGCCCATGCCGGCCAGTTGTCAGAAAGCTTCGAGGTGAAGACCGGAGTCCGCCAGGGATGCCTGTTGTCCCCATTCCTCTTCCTCCTGGTCATCGACTGGATCATGAAGACCACCACACTTACTTACTTACTTACTTAGGCCCTTGGCTCCACGTGGAGCATAGGCCATCGACAACCCTTCGCCATCGCACTCTGTTCTGGGCTATTCTTGCCACTCCAGTCCAGTTGGTCCCCTGCTTATATAGCTCTGCCTCAGTGTCCCGCCTCCAGCTGTTGCGAGGCCGGCCTCTCTTCCTTTTCCCCTGCGGGTTCCATGTCAGGGCTTGGCGTGTGGTGCTGGATGCTGGTTTCCTGAGGGTGTGTCCAATCCAGCCCCACTTCCTCCGCAGGATCTGCTTGGCCACTGGTTCCTGCCCCGCTCGCTCCCACAGCTCTTCATTCCGGATCTTCTCTGGCCATCGGATGTTGAAGATGCGCCTCAGACAGGTGTTGAGAAATGTCTGGATCTTCTGCTGCATCGTCTTCGTTGTCCTCCATGTTTCGCATCCGTAGAGCAGAACTGACTTCACGTTGGAGTTGAAGATGCGAAGTTTGGTTCTTATGCTGACAACTTTGGATGCCCAGACGTTCTTCAGCATGACCATTGCTGCCCTTGCCTTGCCGATTCTGGCTGTGACGTCTCGGTCTGTGCCTCCCTGTCCATCAACCACACTCCCCAGGTAGACAAAAGACTCCACCTCCCTGATGGGCTCCCCACCGACTGTGACTGGTGTGTTGGCAGTGGTGTTGATCTTCATCAGCTCGGTTTTCTTCCTGTTGATCTTGAGCCCTGTTCCGGCTGATGTGGCTTCCAGGCACGTAGTCTTGTCCTGCATCTGGCTGTGGCTGTGAGACAGGAGCGCCAGGTCGTCCGCAAAGTCGAGGTCATCCAGCTGCGTCCAGAGTGTCCACTGTATCCCGTTTTTCCTGCCTGCTGTAGTGGTCTTCATGATCCAGTCGATGACCAGGAGGAAGAGAAACGGGGACAACAGGCATCCCTGGCGGACTCCGGTCTTCACCTCGAAGCTTTCTGACAACTGGCCGGCATGGGCAATCCTGCAGCTCATGTCTTGGTAGGTGCACTGGATCAGGGAGATGATCTTCCCGGGAACTCCATAGTGCCTTAGCAGCTTCCACAGCGCCTCTCTGTCTACACTGTCGAAGGCCTTCTCATAGTCTATGAAGTTGATGTAGAGGGGGGAGTTCCACTCCAGTGACTGCTCCACAATGATGCGTAGGCTGGCAATCTGGTCAGCGCAGGACCTGTTCCTGCGAAAGCCTGCCTGCTGGTCTCGGAGCATGGGGTCGACTGCCTCTCTCATCCTCTCCAGTAGAATTCTGTTGAGAACCTTGCCTGGCACTGACAGGAGCATGATCCCTCGGTAGTTGCTGCAGTCCCTGAGGTCCCCTTTCTTTGGCAGCTTGATGACGATCCCTTCTTTCCACTGGGCTGGCACCTCTTCCTTCTCCCAGATCTTGCTGAACAGGCTGTGCAGCATGTTGACGGCTGTCTCTGTGTCTGCTTTAATGGCTTCTGCTGGTATCTCGTCCGGCCCTGCAGCTTTCCCATTTCTCAGTGTCATGATGGCTTTCCTGATCTCCGCCTTAGAGGGCTTGTCACAGTTGATGGGTAGTTCTGTCTCAGCTGGTGGGATGTCTGGTGGTGTTTCAGGGATGGGGCGATTTAACAGCTCCCTGAAGTGTTCTGCCCATCGCTTCAGCTGTTCCTCAGTTGTTGTCAGTGGGTGCCCGTTCTTGTCCTTCACTGGTTTGTCTGTCTGCTGAAATTTGCCCATGAGCTTCTTGGTCACCTGGTACAGGTCTTTTAGATTCCCTTGTCGGGCTGCTTCCTCTGCTTGACTGGCCAGGTTGTCGATGTAGTCCCTCTTGTCCTTCCTGGTGCTCCTCTTCACTTCTCTGTCAGCTGCTGTGTATTCCTCTTGTGCCTTTGCCTTAGCTCTTCTTGTTCGGCTCGTGTTCAGTGCAGTTTTCTTCTCTTTCCTAACTTCCAGCTTCTGGATGGTATCAGCAGAGATCCATTCCTTATGTTGGGTCTTTCTCTTGCCAAGGACCTCTTCGCATGTGTCGTGCCAGAGTTTCTTGCTGTGTTCCCACTGTGTCTCGATGTCCATTTCACTGTCTTCTATCAGGTCTTGCAGTGGCTGGAACCTGTTGGAAAGGCTGATCCGGAATGCTGCTTGTGTGTCTGTGTTCCTGAGAAGTCCAACGTTGTACCTGGTCCGTGTGCTGTTGGCGTTGGTGTGCCTCTTGAGCCGAAGTCTCAATGCTGTTGCAAGAAGGTGGTGGTCTGATGATACATCGGCACCCCTCATCACGCGCACATCCCGCCACGATCTCCTGAACTTCCGGCTGATGCAGATGTGATCAATCTGGTTCTCCGTGACATGGTCCGGCGATCTCCATGTGGCCTTGTGGATGCGCTTGTGTGGGAAGATGCTGCCTCCTATCACTAGCTGGTTCAGGGCACAAAAGTCTGCAAAGCGCTCGCCATTTTCGTTCATCTGTCCCAGTCCGTGTGTTCCCATGGTGTCCTCATAGCCTGTGTTGTCTGATCCAATCTTGGCGTTGAAGTCTCCCATCAGTATGGTCATGTCCTTGGCTCCTCCTCTATCTATCACTGTCTGCAGTTGTTGGTAGAAGTCATCTTTTTTCTCCTCTTCCGCATCATTGGTGGGAGCGTAGCACTGGATGATGTTCAGCTTGATGTCTTTTTTCTTGGTGATGAATTTGGCTGTGATGATGCGGGAGTTGACAGGTTCCCAGCCGATGAGTGCCCGCTGTGCCTCCGGTGCCAGCATCAGGGCCACGCCCTCAGTGTGGGGGGCTCCATCCTCTGTGTGTCCAGAGTACAGCAATTGCTCTCCCGATGAAAATCTCAGCTGTCCTGACTGTAGCCACCTTGTCTCACTCAGTCCCAGTACTCCTATCTTGTAGTTCTTCATCTCTCTTGCTACTTGTATGGTCCTTCCTACTTCATACATTGTCCTGATGTTCCATGTGGCTACTCTCGTTGTTGTCCTGGGTGTTAGAAGGGGGGTCGGCCTTGCAGCTTCCTTTCGGCTTTCACTGCAATGCGTCATAGGTCTCCGGGATGGAGACCCTTCCTCGCCCAGGTGAATGTCTCGGTTTGTTGCTGTCGATGCTTCAGTAACTTAGTGTTTTTTACAGGTAGGGCTGTTAACCCTACGCAAACCCGTTTAGCCTCTTGGAGAGGTGGTCCACATTCGTCTGACCTCTACCCTTCGACCTGTCCAGCTTGGGTGACCCTGCCAGGAGCATGTGCTCCTGCTGGCATAGTTCTCTGGGTCATTGAGGTACACAAGCCACTACCCCACGACAAGGGTTGGACCATGTAGGGAAAAGACCACCACAACAGGCAGGAAAAACGGGATACAGTGGACACTCTGGACGCAGCTGGATGACCTCGACTTCGCGGACGACCTGGCGCTCCTGTCTCACAGCCACAGCCAGATGCAGGACAAGACTACATGCCTGGAAGCCACATCAGCCGGAACAGGGCTCAAGATCAACAGGAGGAAAACCGAGCTGATGAAGATCAACACCACTGCCAACACACCAGTCACAGTCGGTGGAGAGCCCATCAGGGAGGTAGAGTCCTTTGTCTACCTGGGGAGTGTGGTTGATGGACAGGGAGGCACAGACCGAGACGTCACAGCCAGAATCGGCAAGGCAAGAGCAGCAATGGTCATGCTGAAGAACATCTGGGCATCCAAAGTTGTCAGCATAAGAACCAAACTTCGCATCTTCAACTCCAACGTGAAGTCAGTTCTGCTCTACGGATGCGAAACATGGAGGACAACAAAGACGATGCAGCAGAAGATCCAGACATTTCTCAACACCTGTCTGAGGCGCATCTTCAACATCCGATGGCCAGAGAAGATCCGGAACGAAGAGCTGTGGGAGCGAGCAGGGCAGGAACCAGCGACCAAGCAGATCCTGCGGAGGAAGTGGGGCTGGATTGGACACACCCTCAGGAAGCCAGCATCCAGCACCACACACCAAGCCCTGACATGGAACCCACAGGGGAAAAGGAAGAGAGGCCGGCCTCGCAACAGCTGGAGGCGGGACACTGAGGCAGAGTTATATAAGCAGGGGACCAACTGGACTGGAGTGGCAAGAATAGCCCAGAACAGAGTGCGATGGCGAAGGGTTGTCGATGGCCTATGCTCCACGTGGAGCCAGGGGCCTAAGTAAGTTGTTGTTGTTGTAGGGTTAGGTGGTTAGTTAGTTAGTTATTTAGGGCTTAACGCCGCGCAAGCAACAAAGGCTAATTCGCGGCTCATGAAAGTCCCTTCCTGCCAGGTCCTACAAAACATAAAAATTCCCACTTTAAAACAAGATGTAAATAAATATGAAAAATCTATCGGGTCTTTAAAAAAAAAAAAAGAAAAAAAAGAATGGGTGGTCAGTGAAAGACTGAATGTTTGAAGTCTATAATTTATAGAACAGGTTGACCTCTTTCAGGAAACTGAAGATGCTGTCGGGAGGGACATCCCTGAACAGCACCTTCAGTGAATCTGCACAATAATGTTTGGCACGGATCTCAGTGAGATCCGTACATGAAATTAGGAAGTGCTCAACAGTGAAAGACTCGTGGCATGGGACACACCAAGGGGGATCCTCCCCCTTCAACAGATGGGAATGGGTGATGTAGGTATGCCCAATGTGGAGCCGGCTAAGAACTACCTCCTCGCGCCGATTAGGTCGACAGCGAGGGAGGTTATCACAGATGTTTGGAAGAACTTTGAACAGTTTGTTCTCCGGGAGAGCAGCCCATTGGGTCTGCCACTCCTTTCGAACAAACTCGGAAACTAAAGGTTTAAAATCAGAACAGGCCATGCGCTCATCCTCCACAGGGCCATCGCGAGAAGCGAGGGTGGGGGGGTGGGGGATATTTGAGCTAGCCTTCGATTGCTTTCGGTACAAACGTTTTTCACAGTTGGCAATAATCCACTTACTTTGCATTTGAAAGCGAACCCAAGCGAGGTAAACCTTTCTTCAAGTATACATTTCCAGCCCTCGTCACACACACACACACACACACACACACACACACACACACACACACACAAACGCAGGCACACACACATACAATACGCACGCGCGTACGCGCTTAGAAGTTTCTTCTCTTTAAGCAGGGGAGACTGAAAAAAAAATTACGAGATTTTCTTTACTCCGGAATGCATCCGTCGTGGGTTAGTTCGTTAGTTATTTAGGGCATAACGCAACAAAGACTAATTCGTGGCTAAGCAAAAGTTTGCCTCTGCCAGGTCGTTAAAAGGGTAGAAAGGTATTCCGTAAAACAATATATATATTATATATATAAAGTCTGTCTGGTCTGAATGAGATAAAATCACGAAGCTAGGTAGGTATAAAAAAAAATTAAGGTGGGTGAGTGATTGGGTTTTTGGGAGTTTAACGTCCTTTTCCGCCATGCGTGGATGATATCAAAGACGAGGCAACGTGAAAAAAGCCAGCACAAAATTAATATTTGGCCCCAGACGGGATTCGAACTCACAAAGAAAGTCCATATTGCACGAGAGACTAGATTTTATAAAACAAGTTGGACTCCTTCAAGAACCCGAAGATGCTGTCCGGGGGGGGGGGGGGGGGGGGGGGGGGGGGGACATCCCGGAACAACACCCATCCGTCATGGGAGTACATTTGTCATGTTTCACTGGTATGATACTGATCGTTCCAACCGCGTATCCAGGGTTGTTTCCATCCACTGGCTTTTTCCACTCCTCATGATTCATATACCTACTCACCGTGCCTCCCTCTGCCCAGTCACCGTCACCAGGGCTTTGTAACAACAAGCCAAATGAATGACGTATCCAGCGTCGCAGGGAAGCCCGGAAAATGTGATCCATTCAGCAAAAGTAAACTACACGCATCATTGGGTCCATGCTTGTAGTTCCGCCATGTCTAATTGACAGCTTGCAAAGGTTGAGTCAGAGCTTTGTGGGTATAGACACGGGGGGTAAACCACGTGACTTGAAAGTGTACGACGAGAACGGAATATACGATGAGAAGCAATAGATCTATCGTTGGCAAAAGATGACGAAAAAGCAGTTTTGATTTTTTTTTCCCGCAGAAAACCTATAGTTCTGTTTTCTGCAGAGAGACGGCACTTTCTGCAGGAGAGAAAAAAAAAATGGTTTTCTGCAAGAAACAATATCGATTTCTTTCTGTATAGATACAGAAATGACAAAAGCGGACTTTTCTGCAGAAAACCGATACTTCTACAGAAAACCGCTATTTTCCAGCGTTTTCTGCAGAAATGTCATCATTTTGTCATTGCAGCTTTTGTCGATATTTCTGGAGAAAAAAACCCAACATTTTCTGTATAAAAACCGCTATCTTGTCTCTTTTGCCATCGATAGATATATGCGTCCCCCTCGTATATTCCGTTCTCCTCGCACACCTTGAAGTCATGTGGTTCACCCCCGTGGTTGAGTCAGACAGAGTCTTGTTGGTTAGCGTGTTGTCGGTATAAAGGGGAGAGGAGAAGGTGGTATTAAGCGCCCTACAATTTCATTACAATGGCCCAGGGCTTCTGAGGCCGCGCACAAGCATTGGATTACCATCGACCCCCCAGTCGCCATCTTGCTCAGTTTAGACTGGATCGGCGCGTCTTGCTCACACGCCGCTGTTCTTTTATCCTCCCTCCGCGCCGTGCCGATAAACAACAGCGTGACAGTAATTCCTTCTGATGTGTGCTGGAGAGCCAGCCTTCCCAGCATCTCTCGTCATCTCGAATAACATGGGTTGTGCAAACGGATTAAAAAAATAAAAGAAAAAAAGGAGAATATTATCGCTTTCGGTTTTTCCTCATAAACCAAGAGAGGTAGTTTAAACTGACCTTGCTCAAAGGCAAATTAATGACTGGTAGTTCAGGCCACGCCATCATTATCTGCATCTTTAGGGTGAGGTGGGTGTTTGAGAGTTTAACATCCTTTTCCACCACGTATGGGTGCTATCAAAGACGGGGCAACGAGGAAAAGGCCAGCACAAATATTCGGCACCAGCCAGGATTTGAACTCACGACCCGAGCATTGAAAGTCCATCATCTAGTCTCGGCCACAGTATGGAAACCTGACGGAAAAGCGTCATTATTTTATCATCCGGTGTCTTTTCCCGTGTCTTTGGCAATACAGATGTCTCAGCTGCTATGCAATCTGTTCACAACACGCTAAAGATATACAACTACACCGACGATAATCAAACTCAGGTTTCCTGGGAACTACTGTGCGGATGTGATCAATGCTTGACGTAATGCTTTGGTTCCAGCTAGGTTGCTTCGCGTGTTTCGCGCGGCGGAGAGGTTTCGGCTGCTTACGAGTCACGCTCGCAGTGCAATGATGGGAGACGGATCGACCTACTTGTGGCGTAGTGATTATCAACCGTGGCAGAGATGAGAGGAGAAATCGGCGCGTGCCGTTTGTAGAGGGACTATGTGAATGTAACAAGATGATTTGGTTTTGCCACGAAGGTGTCCATCTGCGGGGTGTCGGGCACAGGGTTCATGAGCAGGAATTTGATTTGATGGAGATTTTAACTCTAAAAAATCGTGTTACAATTCACGTGCAGGCTATTGAATGGCCGCGCCTGTTGAACGGCTGTGTACGCGAGTATATAAACGGCAAGACTGCACCTTTTTTTTTTGTTTTTTTTTTAAATTCCAGCAGGGAGGGGTCTTGGAATGTAAAACAAGTACACACCAAGTACGCAGAAAAAAAAAAAGAAGAAAAGAAACGGAAATTCGGGTTGCGCTGTAACAACAACAACAACAACAACAATAAAACAACCTGATTCCCTCTTTGGCAGGAGCCCGCATTCGCTTACCAATCACGACAGGGAAGGATAATATTAACACATTTCGTACCGCGAAAGGGTCTTCCATGTTTTTGACTCTGTTCCGGTTTTGGCCCTGCATGCGCAAATCAGGCAAGACTAATGGTTCCTTCACGGCTCTTATTGCAGCAAACATGAATATACTAAAAGTACAACACTCCCAATCAGCCAAATCACGCAGACATAAATTAATTATGATTTTGTTTTCTAGTGAGTCCACCGGTACACAGACCCTAAACTTACTTGGTAGGAATGGAGTTAAGAAGAAAAAAAACCTTACCAATCACATTACCAACGGGAACCGTTCCAAAAAAAAAAAAAAAAAAAAAAAGCGCAACTCTAGCATTGCACATGTCGCTGGTTGGCACCCTGCACGCCCGTCAGTATTTAGTATGCTGGCCTCGTTCGAACAAGTCTACGTCTATCAGTCTCTACTGATAAGACTTCTGTCGCTGATTCCGCTGGGACCAAGAGCAATAAATTTGAATGGATTTAAAGACAATGATGGGTACTCGGTCTGCCGTGTGGTAATTGCACTAGTGGATCAGAGGGAATAAAAATGGTCCTGGGTAAATTCCTCCCCGATCGATCAGCGTGTTTGGTCTTTCTGCTACGCTGTGTTGTGTTTGCGTAGCGTTGTGTTTGCTCTTGGTCAAAGACCACACAAATTGTGGTGCACTCTGTGTGTGTGTGTGTGTGTGAGAGAGAGAGAGAGAGAGAGAGAGAGAGAGAGAGAGAGAGACTATGTGTGTGTGTATTTGTGTGTGTGTGTGTGTGTGTGTGTGCGTGTGTGTGTGTGTGTGTGTGTGAGAGAGAGAGAGAGAGAGAGTGTGTGTGTGTGTGTGTGTGTGTGTGTGTGTGAGAGAGAGAGAGAGAGAGAGAGAGAGAGAGAGAGAGAGAGATTAAATGTATTGACCTCATAAACACACTTGATTTTCCAAGGAAGGCTGATTATAGATCTTATCCGATGATAAATCAAGCTTCTCGAAATGCTGACATTTTTTTGGGAGGAACAATTCGACACTATCGACGCCTAATATGCGTAAGACCTGATAACATACATTGCTCCACACAGGAACGTCATTGGCATAATCTCTCTTCCTGATATCACAACACCATTTCTGTAGACACTTTCAAACCCATTGTGACATAAGCTTGTCACTTCTGCTGATCGTTCACTGTGTCCCCTAATAAGCTGTGCTGCTCTTATGCTCAGCATTGGTATTGAGGACCAATTCGAGACGCAGAACTTCAAGCTGGTGGTGGTATATTACGCGCAACTGCTGACTGTGTAGGCAAACTTGCGGCGTGCGAGTTTAGATCCAAAAACGATCCTGCAGTTTCTCTCAAGGAGTGAGCCGACGGCTGTCATGTGCTTACCGGAAGTATGCGTGATTTTGTCATCCATAGTCATCGACCATTCAAACGAGCCATTCAATTGCCCCGTTCTAAGCGGTAAGTCCAAATGGTTCACAGTACAGTTGAGGTGTTCGCGGAGTTCAAACTGAATGTTTCGATCACCAAGCTACAGGTGAATTTCAATGCTGATTTACTAGATCCCATGCCAACTGTTCACGCAAGAGATGAGGTCTGTTGCTGACATTATTTTTAGATCTCAATCCGTATGTTCGAGTTACAGATGAAGTCAGGTGCCGATAAGTAATAGGTAGCCAGCTACCGCCAACACCACCAACCCCACCACCTCCCCCCCCCCATCCCCTCCCGCAAAACAAACAAACAACAACAACAACAAACCAAAGCCAACCACCCGTCCCAAAACAACAAACAACAACAACAAACCAAAGCCAACCACCCGTCCCAAAACAAACAACAACAAATAACAACAACAAACAACAACAACAAACAACAACAACACACACATACACACACTTTTAGCATTTTAAAACCTTGATTAGGCTACTTTTTTCTTTCTCCTCTACTATAGTATTGCGTCTGAATTTTGGCCCCAGTTTGTGTGTGGGAGAAATGGGCAGGGGACGGGGGAGGGTTGGATAAACCGCTGTAAATGATACATTTGGAGACGTAGTGATCAAAACAAAGAATGAGACGGACGCAAGAATTCTATTTAAAAAAAAAAAAAAAATAAAAGGATGGCAGGGCTAATCGATTCAAGCGGAACAAATTCTTGCGTCAAAGTCACCTCGAAGCCGTTTCGCAGACAGATATTGACGTTACATCAAGCTGACTCCTTGATAGCCAACAGTCATTGTGTTACTCTCGGCTTATTTATTTTCATTCGCCCACCAACCGACTTTAAGTGCACACGATCCATTCGTTTAGACCAGAGCCAAGCGCAGATTCGATTTTCTTTTGACACGATCTGGGCCCGCATGTAAAAAATCGGGGTTAGGGAGTTTAGACCCGGGTTAGAGTCTAACCTCGAACTAAACTAGCTCTAGGGTAAAATTTTCTGGTTTTGTTGTTGTTGTTGTTTTCTGTTTTTTAAATCACGAAGCTGGTCCATTCCATCAATGTGCCTATGTAGTTATAGAAGGATTTTTGTCTTTTTTTCTTCGCTTCCTTTTTTATTTTTTTTATTTTTTTTATTTATTTAATTATTTTATTTTATTTTATTTATTTATTTATTTATTTATTTATTTTTATCTTATTTTATTTTATTTTTTTATTTTTTTTTGGGGGGGAGTCTTTTTTTTACCGTTGACAAATAAAGTTTCATTTCATTTCATCTCTCACTTTCTCTCTCTCTGCTTGATGTTTTTACTTTCTTTCTCTCTTTTGTAATTTAGAGTAGCAACGGCAAGTTTGGAAATGGTAATTGTGCCAATAGCTTTACCGTTGACAAATAAAGGATCATTGTCATTCTCTCTCTCTCTCTCTGCACCTGATACACACACTTACCTTCCTCCCCAGGGCGACAAATCAAACGTGCTCAAGGCGGGTGGATATCGTTCTAGCGGATACTCTAAACCCTTTTGAAAAGGTACCTTTTGACAATCTTTTGGGCTGCTGAGCACGCTATGAGTGTTTCCTGCCCTCTCTCTCTCTCTCTCTCTCTCAATCACCGAGAAAAAACGTAAAATATTTCAGGACAAGTGCATGACGCTAAAACATAAACCATCCATCGGAGGTGAACACCCTATTTCTGGGTCAGTATTGTTTTACGACCAGGAAACGTTCCATATTTAGACTCGCACACACTGAGCTTGAACAGGCGTCTCTGGCGACACCGCTTGTCGTTCAGTTTTGGTGAAGAGGCGATAACGAGAACCTGACTCGGCTCCTTCTCAACCTGCGACGGTAAGGCACATGGCAACACAGACACTCGCCTGTAATCTTCTTTAAGACATAGACTGTAAAGGTCTAATCTTCAAGTTTTATGCCCACAGGTCGGGGGAGCCGGGGTGGCCGAATGGTAGAGCGTTGGACTTCTAATGCTCGAGTCATGAGTTCGTATCCCGGCTTTGGCCAAATATTTGTGCTTACTTTTTCATCGTTGCCCCGTCTGTGATATCACCCGTATGTGGTGGAAAAGGACGCTAAACCCCCAAACACCCACCCCACCCCGACCCTAAAGGTCGTTCTGGCCTCTGCTGGTAGTGTCTGGCATCCGTACCACTTAGACACCTGCCCAGTGACAGCATCTCAAATGCTTGCGCTGCGCTAAAAAAAATGCTGCACGTGACGTGGATGATACAAGGACCGAGCAAGAGGCTTACGGCACGGTCAACAAAGAGGGAGGGGGTGGGATAAAACTGGAAAAACGCCCGTCCGTTTTGTTTCACACCCGTGGTCAAAGGCTGTGTAGGAGAATTTGAGTTTTCGGGATGTTTGTTGTTGTTGTTGTTGTTGTTGTTGTTGTTGTAAAATGTGCTGGATAGACGACGAAGAAGAAGAGCTGGGCCCGTATGTAAACTCGAGGTTATTAATTTAACCCACGGCTACGGGCCTAACCCAGGCTAGGTAAAAACACCCACCCACCTACCCACATGTACGCACTTGAAAGTGTAGCTTTCTGTAGTCAGCAACAAGTTGTGTTCACTGCGTCGACACGTGTTCAATGTTTCTGACCAGCACGTGATGTAGGTTTCTTGGATACATCTGCTGCTACAGTCAGTGCAGTGTTTTGTACGAACAATATCGATTTCAGTCCGTCTCCCAGTACAGGCTGGAATCACAAGCCGCATAAGGACTTCACAACCTCACCAACGTCATCGATTGGGGGTCTTGGGCTGCGATTGTCTCCCTTGTCCAGAAGGGGAGAGCAGCGGGGGAGGGTGGAGAGCTAGAGAGGGGGGCCTCGAAGCACGATTATCTCTGTACTGTGGCGCCGTCTGTACGTGGGTGGGGGGCACGGAGTTACGCCGGCCTGCTGGCGGGGTCTAAGTGTGCTGATGTCTAATTCTCGGACGAGATGTCTTCTCGGAGACAGCGACCGAATGGGGGGCTGGAGAGAGGAGTCGTGGTGGGGGACGGGGTGGAGGAGGGTTTTGGGTAGATGAGGAAGGGGGGGGGGGGGGGGGCTAGAGGTGCTGGGGTGAAGGGAGTAGAGGGGTGGTGGATGCTGAAAAAGGGGCGGGTGCGGTGGGCTAACGAGACGGTTGTGGGAACAGATGAGCAAGGGATAGGACTGGTGGTGAAAAGGGGGTGATGGGAGTAGATGTTGAGGGGGTAGTGCTGGTGGGAGTCAAAGGAGAAAGGTGGTGGTGAGGGAGGAGGGGGGGGGGTGCTTTAACGAGACGGTGATGGGGGTGGATGTGAAGAGTATACTGCAAGGAGTAGTGATGCTGGTGCTAGTATGGATGAAGGAGGGAGATGGAGGTAACGGGTGGTGGTAGTGGGGGGTTGGGGGGGGGGGGGGGTCTCTTACGAGACGATGGCGGGTGAGGAGCCAGACTTCTAGGGGAAGGTCAGGTCGGGGTCGCCTCTCCAGTACGTTTCTACAGCCCAGCAGGCCAACGGAAGGATGAGCTGATCTTCCAAAAGACTCATCAGCGTCACATAGTGCCTGCTGGCAGTTGGACCCTTCAAGTCATTGAAAGCGGACACTCAATGAAGAAAGCAGAAGAAGATGATAATGAAAAAGTATTCTGGAGAAGAAAAAAATATGCAGCGTAGCGTTTTTTTTTTTTTTCATCTTCACTGTCTTGGCGTTTGAAATTGGAGTAGGGGGGAGGGGGGAGGGCGAGCAGATGGGGACTGGAATCATGGGGGTGGTGGTGGAGGGAGGAGTGGGCAGATGGGGACTGGAATCATGGGGGCACGCGTCTACGGATATGCTTGTGTTTAAATTCAGAATCCTTTTCCACTGTCAGCGTGACGTCAGAGGCACCCAGCCTCAAGAATCGAACTCACGACTCAAGCACTGGCAGTCTACCATATCGGTTTTTTCGGCTGCCTTGGGACCTAGCCAGCAACGTAAGTTCCTTGTCCGCCACACTAAAGTGATCATATTGAAGACTCACAGCCAGGAATGGTTCGACTGGGCATTGGCACTCCACCGGTCTGCCATCTTGGCTTTCCCAGTTCTCCTTTGATTTTAGAGTTCTTTTCCACCACGGGAGTGATTTGAACTCACAACCTGGTCAGTGAGAAGCCAGCGGCCGTTCAGCTCGGCTGTTCCAGCTTTCCTTGGGTCTAGAGCTCTTTTCCACCAGGCCAATGTTGTATCAAAGAGGGAATCGAACTCACGAGCCGGTCATTAGCAATCCAGTGCTGTACCACCTTTGCTTTGCCGGTTACCTATCTCTCCTTTGCCCTTCACCTCTTCTCCCCTTGTCCGTCTGGCTCTCACACGCCCTGCCCTCTTCATTCTCTCCATGTTTCTTCGTCATTTTCTTCTGACGTTTTCTCTCTGTTTTGGATTTACACCACATCAGAGAGATGTCAATGATCACTTGCAAGACTGGAATCGAACTCACAACCCTGACATTGGCAGTCCAACACTTTACGTATTCGACTGTTGCGGCTCCGTCCCCAAAGCCCTTGCTTCTCATCATTTTCCCCCATTCTTCTCCTTTTCTTCGGGTTAAGACTTCTTTTCCACCACTTCAGGGTGATCATAATCAATGATCAATGCATGGAATCGAACTCACCGCCCTTGCCCTGGCAATCCAACGTACGACCGGCTCGGCCATCCCTGGTTCCGTCACTCATTACTTGCCCTCTTTATTCCGTGCATCTCCATCATCAGGATAGCCGAACGGTAGAGCGTTGGACCTTCAGTGCTCGGATCGTGAGTTCAAATCCCAGGTGAGGCCAAATATTTGTGCTGGCCTTTTTCTCGTTGCCCCGTCTTTGATATCACCCTTATGTGGTGGAAAAGGACGTTAAGCTCCAAAACACCGACCCATTTTCTTCTGTCTTTTACTACTTGTCTGGATGTAGAAGCCCTTTTCACCTTGCGCACCAGGGAGATGTCAAAATAGTTCCACCCGAGAATCAAACTCATGACTTCGACATTAACAGACCAGTACTAGCTTTGTTATACAGAAAAATAACAACTGCTACTACTACTACTACTACTACTACTAATGATGGTCATACTTAAAAAAATTGAAACCACCGATAAACCTAAAATAAACAGATTCACTTGAAAATGTCTAGATGTTTTTCGTGTGCATTTTTCTTGGATGACAGTTAACTGCAGAAAATTAATCTTTGTCTAACTTGCGGCATCCTGAAACCAGTTATTTATCGGCCACATTAAATGCACAAGAAGCAATCGTTTGAAGACAATCCGTCTTTAACGCGGACTGCATTGAGAAAAGAGATGAAGAAGGAATGCGTTCTTTCAAGGTACTCCGGCTTCCTCCTCCTCTGCTTTGGAAATGTTCAGCCCACAAAATGTTCAGACATATGCAGTTCTACCTATTCTTCGGCTATCCCGGGTCCCCCCAGCCCGTGCCCTCCCGGTGCCCCCGCGCCTTGCCCTCGTTCTCCCTTCTTCACCATTTTCTTCCCCTCGTTC